>QVIK01000082.1:31092-107074 GCA_003957845.1 Oidium heveae | reverse complement strand
ACTTTTTAGCGTTACATATGATCGACATCTTACTCCTGCCTGCATGCATATGTATATGCGAGTTACATTTTCCCAGGTTCGAGATAGTAGATGAATTATAACTGTCGAGTAATTACATTTATTAAGTTATCAAATCTTAAGTCCATGTCCAAGTACCTACTATCCGTCCTACCCTATGTCGGCTAACGTGCATTAGTTTTTGTTACTAGCCTAATTTGAACTACGCTCTCTACCCAGAAAAAATATTTTTCAAATATTAAACAGTACATTTGAGTGCCAGTGAATGAAATGCTCCTGGAGCCAGAACAAAATCAAGTAGGAAAGTAACATGCATTGATTCCCAATTGAGTAAAGCGCTGGCTGACGAGGGGTCAGGACAAGATTCAGCTCAGATTTTCAAGTTCGAATTGGGAAGTCACATGGGTCGAATCTCAATTGGGTAAAGCGTTAATAAATTAGATATTTTATAGAATTACCCTCTGAAAGTTATATAGCATGTTTTGTTGATTTCTATTGGTTTGATAATCTAAAACAAACTAACCAAAATAATAGAACTAATGCACGTTGGCGGACATAGGGTAGGACGGATAGTAGGTACTTAGACTTACATATTTCTTCCCAAGCTCGACCTTTTAGCAGGCAGAGATAGCATTTCGGAACAGATTACTTGTGCAGATGATTTCTTCTTAGATATCACCTTCAACACCTCATAAGAAGCATCTGTCTAGAAACCAGTCTCTATTAGTAAGCTTGAGACTGAAAAAACACGTGTCAATACTATTGGATTCTAAGAACCGTAATGCTAAAAAGAATATTTGCGATCACATGACCGGAATGATGCTGCATAATTTTATGTCAGCGCCTTATCTAGATCGGCGCAATGTAAAATAGGTGTTTTTACAATATCATATCTCGTCTACGCGTTTCTGTGCAAAAATCTTAACTCTCTTCTCAAATAAGTTCTTATCAACTGCTAAAGATCTACAGGCTATTCAATAGGTTTACAGTTTAAAATCGAGTCTAACACTCGATTATGCTCAAAATGCTGCTCTATGCGTGCTATTGAAGATTTCCTGAAAATAAGACAAGGCAAGGTAAAAAAAACCTATAATCGACACACAAAGAAACGAAAACAACCATTATTCGATTAATGGGATGATTTCACTGATGAGTGAAGTAATTGGAGCCGACCGGTAAGAGCGCTATCTTTCAATTTTGGTATCTAAAAGAGTTAATTATGTTTTTTAATAGCTACAAAAAGATGTGCTTGATGTAAACTATCTCTTTGACCTAGACCAATTACCTGTTACATTTGGATCGCAGTTGGAAATTAATGAGGATGGATTCTCAAATCGAACGGCCTTGAATAAAGCGATCAACCAGCTCGTGGAAATCATATGGCAAAGCTGTGGTTTTCGATTCAGACAATCTGGCTTCAATTCCTCTCAATATTTGTTATACAGTTTCTTTTGCTGTCAGGATGTCTCCATAAATAGTAACTCAGCAAAAAAACTAAACAGCGGGATAGGCCGCAGATGAATCAATTTGATTGCGATAGTAAGCTTAGTATTAAGCCATCTCTCGATGATCGGACGCTTGCTATCAAGCTGCGACACAAATACCATACATCATACGAAGATATTCGTATAACAGAAGAGATCCTTAAATTTGTCAATTCACAAGTTACCATACAAACGCCATCTGAGATTTATCAAAATCCTCAGACATCTGAGCTTGCCGGTATTGACCATGTAGTGCAGCATCAAGTATTTTATCAGCGGAAACAGTCAAATAAAAAGTATCGGAGACGCCATGATAATCAAATATTATCTGCAAAACAACTACTCGAACAGCTTAGTGATAGCTACCACAATAAACAATTTCAACAGGCTAATGTTCGTNCATGTAGTGCAGCATCAAGTATTTTATCAGCGGAAACAGTCAAATAAAAAGTATCGGAGACGCCATGATAATCAAATATTATCTGCAAAACAACTACTCGAACAGCTTAGTGATAGCTACCACAATAAACAATTTCAACAGGCTAATGTTCGTGCCTTGGGAATATATGTTCGTGCTTCAATTGAGGCTCTCTCAAAAACGACCAAAGAAGTCGCGATCGATGCAACTTTTGGAACTAATAACGCAGGTATGGATCTGTATGCTGCACTCGCAGAACTTGACGAGACTGGGGTTCCTCTGGCATGCTTATTCATCGAAAAAGATAATTCGACTGGATCGACGCCAGTAGGAACCATGACTCAGATCCTCGATCAGTTTCTCAGACCCATGCATCAATCGCGGTTAGCTCCTTCTTTTGTCGGATGTGATAAAGATAATTCGGAGATAAACGCGATTCAGCAAGTATGGCCATCCGCAAAAGTTCAACTTTGTTACTGGCATGTGAAATGTCCTGTACAAACAAAGTTAAAAGATTCTAGTAGAGCAAATTCTTTAGCGCATTACATGTCAGAGCAGGCTCAAGCTCTTGTCCCTAACCTTGAGATTTATTTGGGTTCTTATCCAACAAAGCGTTCCAGTAAGAATCATAGGTATGATAAACAGAAAGTTGCATTCAAACAAATGAAGATTGTAATAGATTTGGTTCCTGCCAATGTGATTCCAGAAATGTCGTCTTTGATGGCAATGGCCCACTTGAGATATCCAGAATAGAGGAACGAAATCTAGTTTTAGTAATTTTCTATCGTTATTTTAACGCCCATCCTCTATTTTCTGATCTTAACGGCACATTTCGATCATCTCAAACCATACATCGTGAATGTACTAGCGAAATGTATGCGTGCTGTTGAACACGAAACTTTTTCAGGCTCTGGGCATACCTATTTGTCAATTGGTATAGCCACGATTAGTGGAAACTATGGGCTCGCTCTTCCAACTTCGAAGAGGTTCCTATCCTAAAGACTACAATGATTGTTGAGTCTCACTGGCGAAAGATCAAGCATGATCACCTCCATCGTTCCAACCAGCCTCGCATTGATCTTGTTATTTGGATCTTGACATCTCGTTCAATTTCACAAGGAATCGAAAGAATGAATGCCATTGTCAGGGAATTGATCTGAGATGTAGGGATAATTTAAACTTGAAGTCAAGTAATAACGAATAATATTTATCTAACTATATAGAGGTGCAATTGCACCAGAATATTTACAAGACAATAATTCACAGGCTGACGATTTCCTAGCCTTACCTTTAATTACCATATTCAGTCCTATAGTTTAAATAAATAATGTATCTTTATCGCCTTAGGTTTAGCCTAAGGCATCTAGACATAGTGGCTTCAGTCCTATAACAGCCATCCAAACCAATCATCGAAGAAAAGGGGTTGCCAGCTGGCGTAAAGCTTTCAAGCAGCAATGGAAACAATTTCAAAATCAAGATTTAAGTTCTCAAAGTGTCAGTATTTGGGAGGTCGTTGCAGTAACACGTGACTGTATGTAAAGTATTCTTAAGGTGAGACAAGTAATGGGGACTGAAGACTAAGGAGGACTACAGTTGTAACTAAGGTTGTAAAACAAAGGTCTACTTATGGGTACATTCTTGGCAAGGAACTAAGTGTAGAGAAGCTATCTAAGGCTATCTATGTCCTTATATACACGATACAGTCTCTTTACTTTAGAGCTAATACTTAAAAGGGAACTAATTAAACATTGATTGAAGATTCTGTTCTAACCGGTGCTTACATTCAAGGACAGCGACTCATACCGGTCTCTGCCGGTGATTGTGATATAGTTACGGATAGCAGCGTATGAGTATACGCTCAGCGTTGCCGAGGTTTACCGAGGTTTGCCGAAAATTAAGTAGAAAGGATTTGACAATACAAAATAATAGACGAAATAGATGATGCAAGTCGATGGAACCTTACACAAGGTCTACTTAGGTATCATACGCATCCTGTAAAATGGATCTGTGGGTGTAAGTCTTTTCTACTCAACCGGTTTCTCGTTTGCAAGCATATCGTTCACTGTTTCGAAGAATTCCAGAATTCAAATGAATTCTTCGGAAGGTTTCGCCGGCAGCGATCATGCCCATTTTGGGTTGAGCGACAGCTAGTCCTTCGGCCACAATTCAAGGCCCCGAGTAACCCTGTATCTATCAACGATATTGAAGAGGCAGATGATATAAATATATATACCGATTCGAATTCCGACAGTTATGAAGATTCCCAAGAAAATCACGATGATCAACTTGTCTCTCTTGAGGATGAAACTCCTGGGACGTATAATTGCCCAGAGTTCAAACAGATGATGTAGCGTGCAATGGAGATTTCTGACGGACAGGAAGCTCGTGGGCACACCAAGTTTGTTGAAAAGTTCATTAATAGTAACTCGAGCAGCCGCACACTGGTTGAAGAAATCGAGCGACATAATAGCCGTCAAAACATACCTCAGGCTTGGGCTCCTAGAAAGCACCCAGCAACAACGTATTATAATCAATTATTTTTTTAACCATTACTCGAATTTTTCAATTCAATTAATTTATTAAATTATGTCAGTTTCCTTTAGAAAAAGGTCTCTGTAATGTTACTTACTACACACGTTGTGATATGGAACCCATACTAGAACTCAACAAGAACCATTTCTCTTGATAAATCTAATAATTAATTTTCATATTAAACTGAGTCCAAACTCTGTCTTCAAGTAATAATTTGGGTTCAGGGGCTATTAATTGTAGTATGATGGCAAATATATGTAAATTAAATCAACCTCCCTTAAGGAGCTTTCTCTCCTTGACTTTCGTATTTTATTTATTCATTGTAGATAAACACAATACTATCAATTTAGCTTTATATTCAAACGTTGCTTTAAGGGCTTAGTGATCACTGTCGCCCAAACACAGAAGTTGTTAAAATAACTTGCAATGTGTGAAATGAATTTTGGCCCCAAGTATCATTGATTGGGTACTTATTCTCGTGCACATATATTTGCATAAATTTTGTGTAGATTCACAAAATTTATTATTTGACCTAAAGAAGTTAGTAGGTCACGGGGTCGCAAATATTGTTTTTAGCATTACGGGACGTTATTGGATTCCATCAGATTTACCCGTGGGACTTCCCACCCTGAGCGACAGCAAAGGGTGGGAAGTCCCACGGGTACGGGCTTCACGATGCTGGTAAATGTCACGAGGAAATTGCTTGTCAGTAAAAATATCTTTGCGTCAAGTTGGCTACGCCTTGCGCCGCGGCAACTGTCGGAATAAATCCTACGGTATGGTATTATATTGAGGTGTCAAAATATATTCGTATTCTTTCTTTTTCTATTTATCTAGACAGACAGACGAATCTATACTATCTACATTCTTTTATCACATGACTATAATTAATATAATGTGGAGGTTTACACATGGTTGTAGAAACCATTTTACCGTATCTAAAATCCTAGTTCTTCCCCTGAAGGTCTATTTCCATATTGAGACAGCAACATCACACCAAAAAAAAGGAAAGGTCGTTTGACAATTATATCTTCTGAAGATAATGACGAGAAGGAGAATTTTGTGAAGTTATCTTCAATAAATTGAAAAATGTCATATCTCGAACTTGCCACTGGCCCTTTTACACACTTAGGTATCGATGAAAGGGTAATTCAGAGTGAGCTTCGGAAAAGAGGTTACTGGCACCAACCTGCACACAAGAAACCTGTGAAAAATACTATCAGAAGATAAGTACCTCTATACACTTCGACTCGTTGTGAAGGGAGCGTGGTTCTCTATGCCCTCTGAATACTTTGTTAAACTGATTGAGATCATGCCGGCCAGATGTAAGGCGATCGTAGATGCTGATGGGGGCTCGACAAAATACTGAGCACCGAAGTTTTTATCTACTTTTGTTGTTCCTATCTGTTAATCTCTGTTAAAATATATCATTCTGTTTTTGAAAGGGCGAATCACTAAAGTAATGACAAGAACAAAGAATAGTGACTAAATGCTGTCTATTTTCTATATAATTATTACAACAAGCACGAACAGGTTATTTATATACTATTCACTTCGCCAGTCTTATTTACTTATTTATTCTTTCTATTTTAGGTCTTAGGTATAAGCCATAACGTCCGCTTTATGTACAGGACCGGCGGAGCCGGTCAGTATCATGGCCTCAGGCATGCCCAACTCGTTCGCGCCCGCTATTTACATAAAATGTATTAAATGTAAGAAAATACCGCAGCAAAAGAAGACAAAGGACAAATAAGGAAAGAAACAAAATAAGGATTAGCTCAGTATTTCTCATACCAAGTTCTAACCCGCCATTCACTATTCTGGCATACAATTATTAACATTCCTCGCGTACAGCAGAGGATGAGTCAGACATTTGGTCACTGAAACAACCTGTAATCCGTACAAATTCTGAAAATTTCTTGAAGCACTTATGTCTAAGAAGTTGTTTTCTAAAGGTATCTATGGTCATACCATTTCGAAGTTTATGCATTTGGTTTGCGTGCCTACGATAACTAATAAAGTGTGTAGGAGTTGTTTCCTTTCCACAGACATATTCAAGGTTAGCATTTATATGTTTTAGACGGCGATGATAGGCCGCAAAGTCACCATGTCCAGTTCTTGCAGCTATTAATTTATGAAGTAGCCACCGTGGTAATGCTAGTTCAGGGGGCTTTTTGCGGCGCATTTTTAAGTCCAGATCTTGATACCGAGCTGGACAGGCTTCGGACCACCATTTTTCTACTAAAAATCGGCGTTTCTGTTGCATTAACCGACATAGGTATGCTAAAGTGATAAGGCCGGGCTGAATATGTCCCTCTGGCAGATCTCTAAGAGCAGTGCGGTTTTCTGCGTCAGCTTCTTTATTTCCGCTGATCCTAGAGTGTTCTGGAACCCATTAATACTCTGCATTAACTGACTTCGCCAAACTATGAAATAGTTTAGTTAACCTTATACTGGAAACGGATTTTCCTGTGTTTAAAGCCATCGCTGCGGCCTGATTGTCGAGAAGCACAAATATCTTCTCTATACTTTGTCTCGCCGACAAGGCAGTCCGAAGAGCAATTGTTGCGCCAAATATTTCAGCGTCATATACTTCTCCACCATGCAGAGCCCCATGTCCTTTTTGAAAGGTTCTACCCCCACGTTGAAGAGCGTACCCCCAAGATGAGCGTCCGGGGCCCTCAGATGATCCGTTGGAAAATGCATAGATATCTACTGATGTTATTCTACTCAACCACTCATGATATTTCCGTACTGCATCTACTTTTGATCCAAGTGTTAGTGTGTACACTGGAGCATGTAGTGGCTCTGCGGGTTCACTTTGGGGTAGCTAACATAAAGCCCGTTTTACTTGAGACATCCTTTTTTCAGGTCTTTTTGATAGCCTTGGCTTTGATTTATATTTAAGTGTACCCACATTAGGACACACACTTGCTCTGGTCCGGAGTGGGTGCCGATCATCAAGAGTATTGATCCGGGTAGCTAGGCGTAGTCGATATCCTTCAAGTAGAATACGGGCTGGTTCAATGCCTCCTTCCCTGTGAAGGACTACATTAGATTTCGCCAGTCTTAGGTCCGAGCAATGATATCTCTATATTAGTGTAGGCCCGTCTATCTCGTACTGATTATATGTGATTATCGCTTACCCCTGTTATGATAGGCGAGGCGTAGCCTATAATATCACCTTCCTACTTATTTTATTATTTTTTTTTTCCAATCCTTGCTCCAACGGTTTCCCTAACATCATCACCCGGGCCGTATGTTGCCTCGAAAACGTCTAAATCTTCAGTGTCCTCTAGATTAGCTCGTGGCTCCCAATTGGGCACTTCAAATTGCTTCCTTTTAACCAAGATTTCTCTGCGGAAGCCTCGTCCGTAATGTTTTTTCTCTGCTCTGAGAACTTTTTCAACAACTTGCTCTTCTTTACCTTCTTCATTAATTAATGGCGGTGGCTGTTTATCGTTTGAGATCTGAGACGGTAATGGATCTTGAGGATCTCGCTTCAAAAGTTCTACGTGGAACTTTGGCTAGATGTCTGAGGGGACATCTAGTTTTACCACATGTGGACATGGTCTCCTTTTTTGTATTTTTTCTGCGGTTTCCTATTTAAATTTGCTAAAGATTCCATGCGTTGTTGCGCTGTTGCCATTGCAACTTGTGCATATTCTTGAGCTTCTACAAGACGCTTGACGAGGTCATGAGCGTTACTTTTATGTTTAGAGTATCCTTTCTTTGAATCTAGCACTTGTTGGATATGTTCCGCATGGTATCCGTGATAAAGAAAAAATGGGCTAAGACCGATTGTAGTATTTCTATTATTTATAGTTAGCATTGCTGAAAGAAGCATTGATGCCCATTTATATTGAGTACAATACAAATGCTCTTAGATAAGCTATGACTTTTTGGTTCATACGCTCGTTGCTACCGTCTGATTCGGGATGAGAAGCTGTTGACAGGCGCTGTTCGATATTTACTAACTTGCAAAGACTTGTCCAGAAATCGCCAACCCAATTTGAACCACGGTCTGAAGTCAAATGTGTGGGGAACCCATGAAGACGATAGTGGCAATTAACAAAAACTTTGCACATTCCTCAGCTGTCAATGAGTAGGTAGCTTCAAGTGTACAACTTTTTAGCAGTCTGTCTGAAATCACCAAGAGGTATTTTGGATCGCTAGCAGATTTTGCTGGCAGGTCTGTCATAAAGTCGATCGACAACTCTGCGTGAAAACGATCTGGGGATTGGTAGGGGGAGCAAAAATCCTTTCTTTTTTTTTTCCCAAACATGAGATCTTCCACAAACATCACAATTTCGGCAGAAGATACGGTCCGTTGGCGACGCTCCAGGCCATAAAAAATCAAGTGACAGGATTGCGTACGTATTTTCGCGACCTGGATGCCCTGTGATATAAGAATCATGAGTCTTTTGTATGAGTAATGATTATAAGAGTTCCCAATTCGGCACCCACATACGTTTCCTAAATCGTAGTGCATCCCTTTCATCGAAATCGCATTCAGCAATTGCAATTGCAATTTTTAGTTCATTGGGAAAGGACCTCTGTTCGCTTTTAACGCAATCATAAATGGTTTCAAAATTGCAGTCTTCTAAAAAGCCTTTATCCCACAATTTTTGAAGATCTGGTTCAGAAAAGATTTTACAGCCTTTGGGTATCACTGACTTCGGAGAGTTAGAATTTGATTGAATTTACATTATAGTACAGGTGTTTATTTGGTTTTGAATAAATTTTGTACTTTCCGAAGTTAGGCCAATCCACGAATTTTTTATCGACTGCATTTCTCGAAACTTAAGTCGTTCATCATCATCACTCTGAGGTATGTCTTGTTCCTTAGGCGATAGTGCATCTGGTCTAACAGAAGATTTACCAGCTCGAAATCGTAACTCAAAATTGAATTGAGATAGAGTCTGACTCCAACGGATCTGTCTTTCAGAAAGTTTTCTACTTGTCATAAATTATTGCAGATTTCTGTGATCAGAGAGAATTATGAACGATTTCTTTTAGTCCTGTTAATTTACCTCGCCATATTTCAAGAGATGATATGACTGCTAGTAATTCCTTATCATCGATATCGTAGTTACATTCGGTCGGGCTCAATTTTCTAGAATAATACGCAACTGGTCGTAGTATGTTCTGCTAGTCATATTATGAAAAGCAGGCTCCTAGTACATTACCAGAACAGTCTGCCTCGACTACTGTTTGATTATCAGGGTCATACAGGGCTAGTACTGAGGCTGTGATGAATCGTTCTTTTGGTGATTCGAATGAATTTTAATGCTCTTCGAGCTAGAGAAATGCACGATCTTTCTTTGTTAGTTCTAATAGTGGCTGAGCAATTTCACTGAAGTTAGGAATGAAGTCCCGGTAAAAATTGGTAAAGCCGAGAAAACCCCGAACCGCTTTAACTGACGTTGGACGTGCCCATGATTTAATAGCTTCGGTTTTAAAAGGGTCCACTTTTATTCCTTCTCCTAAAATTATTACAAACCCAAGATATTTTGTTTGCTTAATTGCAAATTCACATTTCTTAGGATCTAGTCTTAGTCCAGCTTTATAGAGGCATTCAAAAATTGCTTGTACTTTTTCCCAGTGGTCTTGTAGATCACTATCAGTGTATATCAGAACATCATCGAGGTACGCAGTACAAAACACATCGAGAAGGTCCCCTATTGTTTCGTTTATATATCGCTGGAAAGCTGCAGGGGCTCCTTGAAGGCCGAATGGAGTTACAAGACATTCAAAAGAACCAAATCTTGTGCGAAAAGCAGTTTTATATTCATCTCCTTGATGTACTCTCAACTTATGAAAAGCAGCCCAAACATCTACTTTAGTAACCTATGTGAATTTTGATACTGATCTTAATGTCTCTCTTATAAGAGATAGTGGATAGCGGTCCTTTTCTGTTATCGCGTCGAGGGCCCGATAGTCCACACAAAATCGTAATCCACCGCCAGGCTCCTTGACAAATAGTACTGAAGCACCTCCTGGGGGTGAACTCGCTCGTATCCAACCCGTTTTGAGATGGTCTGATAGAGTTTTTCTTAACACTAAAAGTTCATCCCTAGACATATTGTATAGGGGACACCATGGGATAGGTTTCTCCCTGCCTTTCTCGTCTTGATGTATAACAATTTTCATGTCCGATGGTCGATTTGGTGGAAGAGTGCTTTCCTGGTCATTTTGGAAAAGTTTGGCCCATTTCCTAATCTCAGGAGGCAATATTTCACAAATACTTTTGACTGGCTCATCTATTTTGATCTCAAAGGCTTTGTTAATATCGTGCATAGATATGGCAAAGATTTCGTTTTCATCTTTTCTGGTTGAGTCTAAAAGGGCTATAAACTCCGAACCCTCCACATTGACCGCGGTAGTGATATGTCAAATTTTTGTTTTAACGTGGTCCGAAGCGTTTTTCTCATATTAACCTATTTCTTTTACCAAGAGACTATTTCTTTTTGATCCAAGCCGAATTAACCTTTTTTTCGAAAGCGACACAACATCGTTGTGTTCCATCCATGGCTTGTCGAGCATTACATCGTAAGTTAGATCTTGTATTATATACCCCTACACTATTTCGCGTCGTCTATCTATATCAAAATTGGCAAATTTGATTTCATCGATCGCTCTTTCTTTGCCATCATTTTCAGCTAAATGGACATCTCTCTGAGAAATTTTGATGCGCGGGAGGTTATTCTTTATCACAAGGTTCTTAGAAAATGCAGCAAAATATAGGCATTAAATATTGATTAAACATTCTACATAATAACTAGAATCAATTTGACAATTTACTAAAAATGGAGTACCATTCATTTTATTCATGATCTTTCCGACCTGATCTTTTGAATAACTTATACACCCCTGAGCGCGACTATGCCTCCCTCTCTATGTAAGACCACGTTTGGTGTAGTCTTCCAAACTGGTTATGCAGCTCTTAAGGCCATACGCATTACCTTATCAATTAGTCCACAGAGAAATAATGTGGAAGGTCTAATTGTCCCTCTTGTATTTTGCCTAGACAATCCTGGCCACCACATATCAGCTCCAAAAATTGCCACCGGAACAATGCATGCGTCAACTGCAGAAATAAATCCTTTTGGCGTCGCTCCTCTTTGCACAGAGTTTAACCGTGGCATTGTTGGAAATTCCAATTGTCTTAGTCAAAGATTGTCTATTATGGAAGTTGATCAACAAGATCATCATTTCTGTTTTCTTTCTGGGTTTGGTAAGCCTTAGGGCCAACTTTAATTTATATCTAATACAACAAAGATATTGTTTGATTGATGGGATTGGTCCTGACAAGAATTGAGTTGATATGTCTTATATGTTTGGTTGAATAGATAGCTATTCTTTTCTTTTGTAGCCTTGGAATATCCTATGTAAATAAAGTGTTTTCCTTTTATTAACTTATTGAAAATATATTAAAAAAAAAATTAGAACGAAGAGAAATCGTTAATTATTCTGTACTTAGTTAAAAATACAATCTTATTAAAGATTTGCATATTGTTCTTTGAGACTATCTCTCTTTAGAAAACTCATAGCAAATTCAAACAGGCATATGATGTGCTAGATTGAGTGCTTTCGTACTCCAGGTTGTCACATGGCGTATATGTTCATCCGGTTGAATAGTCTTCCTATTTACCATTATTCCAACAGGTTCTTCTCTCTTGCGCCCAGGAAATTGGATTAACTCTGTCTTTTTAGCGTCAAATACGACCGCATTTTCGTCTGCCCATTTTGTGAGACTGTCAATCTCCCTTTGAGCTGCAACTGCTGACTCCTCAATTGTTCGACCAAAGCCTAAAATACCTATGTCATCTGCATAGCTGAAGCGAGTGATGGCGTTCCCGTTTTTCATCGGTTCTGCCAAATACAGAAGAAATAGTAGTGGAGATATAGGTGAACCCTGAGTGACTCCACATATTAATTCTTTTGCTTCTGTTACCTCTCCTTGGAAGCGGACTTGTACTTTTCGATTTTCCAGAAACGATTTGGTCCATCGCAATATTGATTTGGGCCATCCCTGTGCCTGCATCCGCCAAATCAGTCTGTTATGTAATACAGAATCACAAGCCCCCTCTACATCTAGCGTTATAAGTGTAGAAGCACAGCCTTGTGTCTTGGCCTCCTCAATGTCATGTACCACGCAGGAAACGAGATCCGTTGCTGATTGTTTGGGAAGTGCTCCAAACTGCTACTGACCTACAGTCTCTGTTATTATGGGAAGGTGAGACAATCACTTTGCCAACAGTCTCTCTAATCCTTTCCCTAGACAAGACAATAGTGCAATAGGCCTCCACCCCTTCACTGATGATAAATCACGCCTAGGTTTTGGTAGAAAAACTAGTTCTGCGAGTTTGAAGCAAGTTGGATGATGGCCAAGTTGTAGACAGGCACGAAAGAGTTGAGTGACATGAAGACCTACATTCTTCCAGCAAGATGCCAGTAACTCGACAGAGATCCCGTCCGCCCCTCGGTTAGTGTTGCCGCTTCCGATTGTGCAGATCCTTACTTCGAGCTCCGTCAGTTCTTCTTTCCACGGAATGTGCGCCTCTCCAGATTCTGTACAGAGGGGTAGGTCATCAGATGCCGAGAATCGCGATAGTAGACAGTCCCTGAGAATAATAGTCCTTTCTAGCTGGTCTGATATGAATCGGCCTTCATATCGAAGGGGAGGTGTTTTACTGGAATGTCGAGGCGCTGCCCACCGCATGAGTTTGTATGCATCACGAAAGGATTTCATGTCTTCTATCCTTCTTTTCCAGTGCTTCTTTTTTGCAGAGGCAACTGTATTTCTAAATGTCTTCGCCAGTATGTTGCGCTCCGATTTTCCCACTGCTTCTTAATATTCAAAGTGGGCAAACTTATACTCAGGAGTCCACCATGGTGCTCTTCTTCCGCTTTTCTTGTTAGGTCGCTTCCCAACCGCTTCCCAACCGCTTTAAGAGCATTAGTTAAAGCCTAGCATATACCCTGAACAAAATTTTCCATCTTGTCTACCGTACTCAAATTAGTGATCGGGGGCAGCCATTGTGAGACTATACGGATGAAAAGGGGCACTTTCTTCTTCGATACACGGAGTTTCCTCTCAGAACCAAGCGAATTTACTATTGCTGCTTTAGTATTAGGGACGAAGCCACAAATTGGAAGGTGGTCGCCGGTCATGCATTCTTCTTTGCAGACCCAAGCCATTGTATCCTTCACATTCGTCCATGCTAAATCAAGTGTGTTTCCGGCACGATGTGTCAGTTCGCCAACTATAAGGCAAGTGAGACCATCCCCCTCCGCCCATCTATCTATTTCTTCCCCTTGGCCGTAGTTGTTATTAGCGCTGGGTTACCAGGCCCAGTAGACTGAATTAAAGTCTCAAATAGCTACAGTTCTACTTGAAGGTGTCCAATTCAGTAGTAGTTGTACAGCACGAGGATCATGTGGTGCTTCATACACATTTGCAAACATTATCTCGTTTACTTCGACCCAACAGTAATCACTTGTTGGCGAGGGTGGGTACCATTGTTTGGAACTTATCCTTTTATGGTCTTTTGTTATATAAGTGAACGCTCTAGGCCGAATACCTTCTCCACCAAAAGGAATATAAAGGTCGAATTAGGGTGTGTTTTTGTACGCTCTGACCACCAAAGTTCTTGTATCAACGAGACATCAATTCTTAACTCGCAAGCACGAGCTAGCGCAATGTCTTGCGTGGTTCCCCCCTTCCAACGTTGATTGACAAGAAATTAAGAACGTCCTGGAGGGAAAAGTAGCCCTGTGGGTTGCCCTTCATAAGCGACTCGCAACACTCGTCGAATCTTCGACAGGGGCCGCTTGGGTATTTTCTGAAGTAATCATATCTTTAGATACTTGGCTGCTTATTAGATCAATTTCGATTCTATCGGTCGTTGCAGCTTTTTCCTCCGCAACTCTGACACGATACACCGCTTGATACTCTCTTTCCCCTGCTAGACGAAAGGTTTTCATTTGTTCTTTTGATGGTGCACCAGACCGTGTGTGACGGACTAGACATCGACGGCTATCAGCGCGATGTGAGCCACAACAATTTCTGCATTTAGTTGCCGCCACGCATATATCTGCGGAATGATTAGTAGAACCACAGTTGGCACATGACGGTGCTCTTGAGCAATTCTTAGCCGGATCGTGGCCGTTGCAGCGTTTGCAAAATCCAAGGGGTTGCTTCTTTTTATAAGACCTTGCCATACCAGATTCATCAAACATCCTGAATCTACCACGTGGTGCTTTTGGGAAGTAAGCTAGCCATGTTCTGTGAGGCGCTTCTGGTTTATTTCCACCGTAAAGTTTCAGATGAGCTGGTCGCACTGAGCAGACTCTCTCAATCTCGTCAGATAGCATGGATTTACTGACTTCCACTACTCCTTGTTCCATATGAACAGTAGCTGGTACTGCTGGGACCATTACTGAAGCCCAGTTGGTAGCAGCTTCCAACTTTGCTCCAGACAAAAAGAGACTATTTTCTGCTTCTAGTATTTTCTTGTGAGTTTCTAAATTGCTCGGGCTTAAGGCAAAACCTGATCGTACAGGCTTTGTTCTACCAATTAATGAGGAGGGATATGTAATTTTTTGACAACTATTTCTCGAATGCTCGCAGGAGATAATCTTCGCCATTGATGTTCTTGAGGAAGACGGAAAAAGAGTCTACTGTCTGGAGTATTTGTAGATGGGGAAAATGATGGTTTAGGCTTGTCCGTGCTAGCCGAACAATAAGTTTCTCTGCCCGTTGAAGGCACTTGTAGTTGCTTGCTCTAAATTACTCGAGCTTTCTTTTGGCCGACTCGAGCGACTGTGGCCCACGACTTCTCTACTGTCTGAGGAGGGATTGCTGCCGCTACTTTCTTTAAATTACTTTTCTTTTTGCTGGAGTCACTTCCATCGCCTTTAGCTGGCCTTGAGTGTGTGGGAATTTTTGATGAAGGAGGAGAAAAATCGACCGCCGCAAATTTGGCAATGGCCAATTGAATACAAGTCTTGAAGGCAGCAGCTTCTTCTTTTTCGATTTGATTTGAGAAATTCGACAGAGTGCTTTTAGTATGACTGTGGAATGTGGTGCAAATCATATGTAGGACTTTGTCTATGAGCCCACAGTGAAATGACGTAGGTGGTCTTATATTCCGTTTCCTTTCGGTCGAGATAACCCAGGCCACCACACTTCTGTACCAAAATTCGCTACTGGCACCACACAGGCGTCTACTGCTGTTATCAAAGCTTTTGGAGCTGCTCCTCTTTGCACACGATTTAGTCTTCGCCTGTGTTGAGCTAAGCGGAGTGCCTTCCCACACCAGGTTGATACATGGTGCTTGAATGAAAGACTAGGGTCAAAATATACACCTAGCCAACGAATATTCTCCGCCGGTTCAATTATCCTTCCATTCACCAGAACTCCAACAGGTTCTTCTTTCTTTTTCCCAGGAAACTGTACAACCTCGGACTTCTCGCCATCAAATAATATAGCATTTTCGTGTGCCCAATTTGTCAATTCATCTACCTCCCTTTGCGCTGTGGCCGCTGACTCCGCCTCTGTGCGCCCAAAGCCTAAGATTCCGATGTCATCTGCATAGCTGAATCTTGCGATAGTGTTCCCGCGTCTCTATGATTCTGCCATGTATGAATAGCAGGGGAGAAATGAGTGAGCCCTGAGGTATCCCACACATTAGTTCCTTAGTTTCCGTCACTCCACCTTGGAAGCGTACTTATACTTTACGACTCTCAAGGAAAGAGGAAGTCCAGCGGAGAACGGAGCTTGGCCAGCCTTGTGCTTGCATCCGCCATATCAATCTATTATGTAAAACTGAATCAAAAGCCCCCTGCACATTGTTACGGATCAATAAAATAAAGCAATGTGCATTTAGATATTAGATGGAAGTTTATTTTCTACTTAGGGTTTACTCTTTGGGCAAGTTTATAACTATATACACAAATATCTATCTATTCTAAAAGGTATTTGTTTGCCAAGAGATATAATTTATAGATGCATAAACAAATGCAACTGGGAATCATACCCTTCCAGTCTTATATACCGAGGTATTTTAATTTATGAGCAATATAATTCCATATGTTTATGCGGCAGGGAATAAACCCTTGCAACCTAATATGTTGAATAGGGTAGATGGATGCCTATGCTATGTAGCATAGGCTATAGGACATTCCAGCTTACCAGCATGTCACACACATCAAGTGTTACATATGTTGAGGCCTAACCTTGTGACTTAGCCTCCTCGATGTCTTGTATCACACAGGAAACGAGGTCGGTAGCTGACCGTTTTGGTAGTACTCCAAATTGTTGTCAGCCTACTATATCAAAATTTATTGCCAGCTGAGACATTCTCTTTGCAAGGAGTCGCTCCAATCCTTTACCTAGACATGAGAGCAGTGAAATGAGCCTCCATCCTTTAACAGTAGATGGATCACGCTTAGCTTTAGGGAGAAAGACTATTTCCGCAAGTTCAAAGCAAGATGGGTGTACGCCAAAACGAATACAAGCTCGAAAAAGTTGGGTGACATGTAGATCCTATATTTTCCCAGCAGGCTGCAAGAAGCTCAACTGAAATTCCATCCGCTCCAGGACTAGTATTGCCATATCCAATCGTGCAGCTTCGTACTTCAAGCTCGGTCAGCTCATCTGACCAAGGGATACGCGCCTCTCCTGGTAATGTACAGGGATGAAGGTCGTCACGTGATGATTACCGTGCTAAGAGACAGTCCCTCAGAATGATTGCGCGTTCTGCTTGATCCTCTATAAATCTCCCTTCATGCTGAAGAGGAGGAGTGATGCTGGCGTGATGAGGAGCTGCCCAACGCATGAGTTTGTAAACATCTCGCGAGGATTTTATATCTTCCACCTTTCGTTTCCAGTGTTCTCTCTTTGCCGAGGCAACTACAGCTCTGAGTGTCTTAGCTCGTTCAGTCCGGACAGGTTCCTCTACTGCTTCACTATAGTTTAGGTAGGCGAACCTACATTCAGGAGTCCACCATTGTGTATATCTTCCACTTTGCTTATTAGGACGTTTGCCGACTACCTTAAGTGCACTTTCTAATGCCTAAGATAAGTCCTGAGCAAATTTCTCCGTCTCTTCAGTCGTCTCCAAAGGTCTAAGAGGGGGCAGTAATTGCGAAACTATTCGTATGAATTGAGGTAGACTTGCTTTTGAGACTTTAAGTTTGCTGCTATATGTGGGTAAAATCGTAGTTGATGCTTTGTGGTTGGGGACAAAGCCACAAATAGGTAAATGGTCGCTGGTCATGCACTCTTCAGTGCAGACCCAAGCCATAGTTTCACTTATATTCGTGAATGCTAAATCTAAAGTGTTTCCGGCACGATGTGTCGACTCATCTACTATGAGGCAAGTAAGGTTATGTGCCTCGGCCCATCTCTCTATCTCTTCACCTTGACCATAATAGCTTCTTGCGCTAGGCTGCCAGGCCCAGTAAACGGAGTTAAAGTCTCCAATTGCTATTGTTCTAGGGGTTGGTGTCCAATTTTAGAAGTGGCTGCACAGCATTAGGATCGTGTGGTGCTTTGTAAACATTTAAAAACATGATGCCATTCACTTCTACCAAGCAGTAGTCACCTGTAGGCGATATCGGGTACCTCTGTTTTGAGAACATTCTTTTAGGATCTTTTCTTATATAAGTGGCTGCCCGAGGCCGAATATTGTCTTCTCCAAATGGAAGATGAAGATCGTAATATGGGTGCGTCTTCGTACAGTTCGACCACCAGGGCTCTTGAATCAGCAGGACGTCAATTCTTAATTCGCAGGCACGAGATAATGCTATATCTTGTGTTGTTCCCCCCCTTCCCACATTTAAGGACATGAAATTGAGCACATCCTGGAGGGGATAGCAACCCTGTGGGTTGCCCTTCATAAACGCAATGCGCCGCCCGTCGAAATTTCAATAGGGGACGCTTGGTTAAACTCAATGTTAATATTTTCAGCGGCGACAGCAGATTCTTCAGCTTTTTTAGCCCGAATTACTACCTGGTATTCTCTCTCACCTACTTGGCGAAATGTTTTCATCTGCTCTTTAGTAGGTACACCCAAGCGAGTTGGGCGTGCAAGACATCTGTGACTGTCTGAGCGGTGTGGACCTCCACAATTTCTGCATCTGGTAGCAGTCTTACATTAATCTTGAATGAGGTTGGTTGAGCCACAGTTTCCACACGATGGTGCCCTAGAGCAGTTTTTAGAGGGATAATGACCATTGCAACGTCTACAAAACTCTAATAAATGTTGTTTTTTGAATGGTCTTGCAATCCCAGATTCATCAAAAATTCTAAAGCCAGCACGTGGAGCCTTGGAGAAATATGCCATCCAAATTCTATGTGGCGCCTCGGAGTTTGTTTTCTCGTAAAGCTTAACATGGGCTGGCCGTATAGTGCAGACCCGCTCAACTTCATCAATAAGCATTGAGTTGTTTACTTATATTTCTCCCTGCACCTTACGAATGAATCTTGGTACAGTAGGGATAATCATTGGAATCCAGTTCGTAGCTACTTCTAATTTTGCATCCGATAAGAAAAGACCATTTCCAGCATTGAGGATAGTCTCCCGTGCTTCACTGCTGCAGGGGCTCAAAGCAAATCTTGAGTTAACGGGTTTTACTTTCCCAAATGATGACGGTGAAATTGCAAGTTTTTGTATGATTATTTCACGGATGCCCGCAGGAGATAGTTTACGCTACTCATGAACTTATAGCAGACGGACAAAGAGTCTTTTGTCTGAGGCCTCTTTAACAGGTATCTTGTCCTTGTTCAACCGATGTTGGGATGTTCTGCTCACTAGAGCTGCTTGTGGTTTATAGCTCAGGGTTACCCGAGTTTTCTTATGACCATTGCGAGCCACCGTCGCCCAGGTCTTTTCGCTAATCTGGGGGATTCTTGGTAACACTGGGGCCTCCTTTCCCTTTCCAACGTTTAGAGCTGCGCTCGTCATAACCCTGGGTGTTGCGACAGCAACTTTCTTCATAAAATTCTTTTCTTTTCCTAAACCGTGATCGCTTGCTTTCCTCAGGTGTGTATGAGAAGGGATCCGAGGCGGAGTTGGTGAAGAGTCTGCGGCTGCAGATTTGGTGATGGCCAGTCCAAGGTAAGCTTTAAATGCTGAGGCTTCTTCTTTTTCTATCTCGTCTTCGAAACTCGCCAAGGTACTATCTATACAACTGATAACAGTCGTACATATCAAAATGCGTGCATGTTCTGCACGTTCATGCCGCTGACGGGTCGCAATTACTTCTGCAAGTTCCTTTGGGAGGAACGCGTTTTCTATATCAGTATTTTTTCCATCATTTGGAGGAACCTTGTCTGGTATAGTACGTTTGGAGGGGATAGTAGGCTTATCTTTCTGCCTACTATAACGCTGTTTGGTTGTTGAGGTAGTGACGGTAGTGAGAGTGACGCGGTAGGGGGGAGGGGGATCGGGAATAGGGTGAATGGGGTGAAGTTGAATGCTCGTTTTCGTCGGAGGAGCTTGAGATTCTTGAATTACGTTCATTGAATCTTTCATTCTGATATCATATCTTGTGTCGGAGAAATTCCATAAATATGGGGAAAAACTTCACTTGAAAGAAGATCATTCCTTATTAATGTTAGGTTATCTCGCTTATTCCCCTACTTCTACGATTTCTACCGTGGCCATGGGGCATGTCGGCCAACGTGTATTAGTTTTTGTTGCCGGCCTAAAACTTCGTTCGTCAGTTTCATATTTGTCTAATTAGCAACAATACAGTTAGTGCCAACTTCGTTGCACGGACTCTTAGTGGTTGGTTCCAAGATCGAATCAGACGGACAAAGTCTTCCCAGGTGTCATTTGCCGACCTAGGCCATTTTTTTAATGCCTTAGGCAGGTTTTGTTAAAAATCCCGTTCCTATTAGTTGCGAAATCATTGATAGCGCGCTCTCTCCCACAAGTCGAGCAAAATTTGCATGTTTCTTCTACCGCGTTAGCCTAAGATTAATTCGACTGTAAAAGCGCAGTAAGAGAGGAAGTACAAATGATAGGAGATCAGTAGAAGGAGGATGAACGTCGATTCAATATTAACGATGATGAAAACTGTGAAAAATTAGAAAAGGAAGATTGGATTAAACGCAGACGCGACAAATCTACAAATGCAAAAAATCACCACGCAATGAAGAGTTATGCCGTGCGTAACAAATGCATAGCACAGACAAAAGTTAAATTCTCACGTGATTAAGAGTGCAGGGGAATACATTTAAGGTTCTACATCTGGTAGGGCTGGAGAGTAAGTGGACCCAGGTATTTCAATCCCGGAACAATAAACAATACTAGATGTCTCAGGCCATAATCCCGCTCCTACCTCCCTCACTCAAGTATTTTCGAATATCCTACAAGACACAAAAGCGTTGTGAAATATTTTACTTTTTGCCTTTTTGACTTTGTGCCTTGTGGTTATGATTTTATTTTACTCTTCTTGAGGATATCCTTTCCTGTTGAATGGAGGCTTTTTTGGGTTTTCGGCAAGGTGCAGCGTTTACCGCCGGTGGGATTTGATTTTCTGCTGAAAGATAAGATATCACTTCGTACCGAGACGGCTAGCCTCTTATCCATCTCTTTTCTGTCATAGAATAATGGCTGATAATTATAGCCTCCACAAAAATAACATGCGAAATCGCTTGAAATGGGTTGTGCAGTACCTAAGATTCCCGAGGTTCAAATTAGGTGGATTCACAATCTCCCATTTTTTACTCGTCTTCCAGAATAGATGGAGTCACTAGTATAAATTGCTAGGTCTTTTGATTGAAGCTTTCTAGATTTCATATCCGTGAGATAACTGCGTCGGTAACTCTGTCCATGTTTCAATGAAGTGGCAGGCCCATCCTGCACAAACTCCATTGTCTACTATGTATCATTGACTAAGGGAGGAAATCCTCCTAGATCCAAGTTCCATATGTACTCAATTACTATGAGCTCTTTTAACTTAGTCAAGTTTTGGTTTTTAGGACGTCGGCCAGCGTTCCCAGTTAAACCTCTCAATCTAAAGCATAGAGTCGTTTCAGGGATATTTTACAGCTTTGCAGCTGCCCAGTGATATCTTTTTTGCCAGGGAAGATAGCTTAAATAGCCATCATAATTAACTCTTTGCAATTTTGGTCTGGCTGTGAGGAAATATTATAAAGAGTTTGTAAGGCTTGTAGGGCTAGAAATATGTGCAGGGCACTGTACAACCACTGTACAACCACGATACGGATACTTTCTAAAAATCAAATTGAAGGGGGGAGTTAGAGTCGATTATAGATAGAGCATTGCCCATATAGAAGATGTGAGAAAAGCAGTAGAGTAGCGAAAAAAAGTAAAGATCAGGAGTTCAAGCACGGCGCAAACAATCGAGGTAAGACGGGCTGCATAAGCAGCAGCAAAAAAATCAGTGGAGAAATTTGCACCACGTGGGACATAGGGAAACATAACTAGCAATCAAATTTATTATATGATGCAAAAATTCCTAGTAAATCAATTTTTTATTAGTTTTTTTGTACGTGGCGCCTGCTAAAATGAAGGCGATCGCACCCAGTGAGCTTGTTTATATAGGCCAGCTTAGAAGCTAATACGGAGCAGTACAGGAGAATAGTTATTTAATCTTTTAACTGTTATTTATAGAATAATCAGATATGCGTACCTAAGCTTACAAGACACTCCGAAAAAGAAAGCCTCGTTACCCGAATCATGAACTGCATTTGAAGATGTACTCTGTGACGAATGCCATCCTTTTCCATTTGGTTCCTTATGAAAACCTAATGGGGATGAGAGGCAGCAGATAGTTGGGCCCAAACGGCTCATTATTGAGTCTAGATATTAGGTTCTGTGGTATATATTTAAGTTGGATAAAAGGACGCTATATCAGAAGTTTGAATGTTTTCAACTTGAGTATTAGTTTTGAATGGATGTAAGGCTTGTTATATAAGACTGCTTGCTGTTCAAAAGTCTAAAGTGTGTTGCGTTGAGTGGGTTCACATTTACAGGGCTACTTGTAAACGGCGATTCAAAAATAGAGCTACGCTATACCATATTAGGAATAAACTGAAACTTAACAAAGAGCCTTGGTAGGCGTGATAATTGAAATCACTAGATATTACGGAATCGTCAATTTGAGCTGGGATTTCTAAGTTATCCTGCGTTCTCGCGCAACATATTAGGATTTGGGAAGCTCCGATTGTGCATTATCTTATTGTCTCACTTTCGGATATCTAATGGTGTACCTGAATTTCATCCCTAGGAGCTATTGTGCCTACAGAAGCGCCTTCAGACTTTCTTCTGCACCCAGCCTGGGTTCTACTCTTGTTTTTAGGGTTGAAAACTTGAAATAACTGCTACGCTCGTTCTATTTATACAAAAAAAATTTTATCGCTGTAATTTCAGACCGTATGGCATTATCCTTGGGCCGTTGCCCATAAATATGAATGTGAGGGACTTTTGATTTGTGTGTCAACTCAAAATAAATCTAATCTACATAGGTCTCGATATCAGCCAGCTTATGACTCAAAGGAGTCATGTCGGTCTTCAAGGGAATTATCTCCAGGAAGATATAATGATATTAGTGATGATTTTCGAGGTGGGACTAGTCGCGAACGAAGGAGGTCGATTCCAGACACAAGGACGAATCAACTTAATTTTAATTCAAAACGCGAGCTTTTTCGAGAATCTTTAAGTCGAGATGTGTCTCGGGATTTCAGTAGGGAGCCACCAAGGGGTCCTAAAGGCGTACCTGATGCGCCAACTGGCCCACGTGCTTCGAGTTACGGAGACTTGAGAAGCGACTTCAGTCTTCGGGGTGACATTAGAAGTGAAAGGGGACGAGGAAGAGGTCATGGCTGGCGTGATGATGGTAGAGACAGGGGCTGGGATCTTGATAGAGAATATCGAGATCGAAGAGATGAAAGATTTCCTACGACATTTCGCGACGATCGAGGCAGGGATCGCTGGGGAAGTCGCGATTCTTACAGTAGTAGTCGAAGACCATTATCCCCTCAGGCAAGGGGTCGATCACCAAATTATGGCCAGAGAGAAAACCGAGAGCCATCAGTCTCAGATCTAGAACGCACAAAAAGAGGGTCAAGAGATGGTTCCTTGTCTTCTGGGCCTCCTATATTAGATATAGTGCAGCCGTTTGCTAGAGCATTTGGTAAAGGTCGAGGTGCTCGTGGTAGAGCGAGACCTAGTAACTATGATGAGTACCATCGATTGACGGGGCCAAGTCGATCGCCTATAGATACAGGTTGGAATCGTAGAACTCAACCCTCAGCTACACCTCCTCCTCCAGTACCAGCATTTGGATCTACAACTAATCCTATACAAATTGATACAAATCCCTCTTCAGGACTACTCGTAACCACAAATAGCTCTGTCACAAGTATATCTGTCCCTACTGCTCCTCGATCTGAAAGAAGACCCAATAAGACCACTACACCAACATCAGCGCAGACTCCTACTGAAAACTCTTCTCGAAATTCTGTGGACAAGCAATTAGCAACTTTTACATCATCCATGAATCTTACTTCTGTTTCATCACCAATTTCAACACTTGAGCAACATAAAACTGATCCAAGTTTGTTAAAAAAAGGAGAAGAGGAGGCATTAATTACACCAGATTCAAATAAATCTCCACTTACAAATTCAAATATAGTCTTGGATCACTCTCATGAGAACTATACCCATCAACTAGTAGACAAATACAGCTCTACGATACGAAAGCGACGTCCAATCATTATCAAGAGCCTACCAGTGAACTTTGAAGCACTCTCAGAAGACATTGGAAACACATCAGATTCGGATTCTGGCGATGACTTTGGGGATGAATACTTCGAAAAAGAGATTGCGCGAGTTAAAGCAGAAATTGACAAAATCTCTTATGAAAATCCTTTTCTACCACCCTGTGAGCCAAAAGTATTATTTTTAAATGCCTTTATTGAATCAGACATCTTGGATATCATTGAAACTACAGAATTCTCCAACTTAAATAATTGTTTGAAATCCAAAGTTAGTAGAGATTTTCAAAGTGATTCTTTACCAATATTGATAGCAGCAAATAATGTGGAATCCAAATCCCAGATAAGTGCGTCTAAACCCAATATAACTACACCCGTAGACTTGGAATCATCGAAACCTCGGCAACCTGAGAATCTATTCTTAAGTACTTCATCAGAGTACCCTAATAAAAAAAATGAATGGATTCCTGTAAATCCACCACAGATTTCAACTAGCATAGAAAAACATTCTAACAAAAATTACGAACCTCACACTCAAAGGTTAAAAAAGACGACATCAAAGCGATTTGAAATTCGCAGCGGTGAGTTAAGTGATATTGAAAACCCAATTATTCTTGAAGCGGTTCGCAAGCGAATGAAAACACCACCAATTTCAAGCTTACCGAAACTTGACTGTAAGCGATGGTATGAAGATGAAGAATTTCTTAAATCACTAGAACCAAGTGCGATAATTGGAGTAAGAATTTTCCGCCACTTGGCGCAGGTGAGCACTCGGAAAAAGAGAGACCAAGAAAAGGAAAGACGTCGTTGGGCAAGTCGTTATCATCGATATCGTAGGTTTACTGATCGATCAAATGATCCCGCTGCCGCTCGAAGTCGAGAAAGATTTTTGAAATCACGGGCTAAATCTGCTGCCGAGGCTGCTGCTCCTACATCCGTAGTAGCATCTGCAAGTTCGAAACCTGAAGGATCTCGTCGTGTTGGGAGTCGTTTTGCTACTGAGCATGAGTTACAACGAGTTCTCCTTCAATCCGAAAAAGAAGCTAAAGAATCAAGGGAACAAAAAGATCGTGTTGTACGAGCAAGTACTGCTACTGCTAAAGAGGCTATCATTCCAGACATGTTATGGGATAAGGAAGAAAAAGATGCTATACACTTCGAGGATAAAAGTGGCCTAGTATCATTTGAAAGATCTTTTGCGAGGCTTGAGTTTGGAGAACCAATCGATAACTTTACAAAAGAAGAAACTTCTTTATTTGAAAAGGCTTATTTTGAGTTTCCTAAACAATGGGGGAAAATTGCCGAAACACTCCCAGCACGTGACTATAAGTCATGTATACAACACTACTATCTCGTCAAGCATCCGTCAAGCCTGAAAAAGAAACTTAAGGACCAGAGTAGGAAAAGAAAAGGTAGACAGTCAAAAACCAAGAAAGAGAAAACTGTCCCACTAATAAATGATTTGGGTTCCATTCGTGATGAAGAAGAAACCCTTGATGGAGAAGCCGATGCAAGGAGTCGACGTCCAAGAAGAGCTGCTGCTCCAACATTTAATTCTGATACAAAAGATCATGGAAGCGAAAATGATATGGTTATTCCAGCTCCAAATCCAGCAAAAAAATCATTAGCAGCTTCTACTGGTGAACATAATACCGATGCTCTTCATGACACTACCACGCATTCATTTCCTTCTTCCTCTCCTCTTCCAATCTCTCTTCCATCTTCTAATCCACTACCCACTACTACCAAAAGAAAAGCTAAAACACCTCGTGATAAACCTACGAAGCAAGTCAAAAGTAGTCAATCCTTGTCTGCAGCATCTAAAATCCGAAAAGTAGATTCTCCAATATTAGCTTTCGCACCAGAATTGAAATTACAGCCAAAACCTGACTCCAGCACTAAAGTTTGTACAGAAATTCAAAATGTTATCCTTGAACAGCAACATGGGCAGCAAAGTAAAGTAAAAATTGAGCAGCAACCTGAGCAGCAACCTGAGCAGCAACCTGAACAGCAACCTGACCAGCAACCTGACCAGCAACCTGACCAGCAACGTGAACAGCAACCTGACCAGCAACCTGACCAGCAACGTGAAAATCAACTTGAGAAGCAACGCGAAATCCAACGTGAACAGCAACGTGAACAGCAACGTGAACGTGAACTGCAACTTGAACAGCAACTTGAAAAACAACGAGAGGCGCAAAGAGAAAAGCAGCGTGAACTGCAGCGCGAAAAGCAACGTGAACTGCAACGTGAACTGCAACGTGAACAGCAACGTGAACTGGAACGTGAACTGCAACTTGAAAAACAACGGGAGGCGCAAAGAGAAAAGCAACGTGAACAGCAGCGTGAACAGCAACGTGAACAGCAGCGTGAACAGCAGCGTGAACAGCAACGTGAACAGCAACGTGAACAGCAACGTGAACTGCAACTTGAAAAACAACGAGAGGCGCAAAGAGAAAAGCATCGTGAACAGCAGCGTGAACGGCAGCGTGAACAGCAGCGTGAACTGGAACGTGAACAGCAGCGTGAACAGCAGCGTGAACAGCAGCGTGAACTGCAACGTGAACAGCAACGTGAACAGCAACGTGAACTGGAACGTGAACTGCAACTTGAAAAACAACGGGAGGCGCAAAGAGAAAAGCAACGTGAACAGCAGCGTGAACAGCAACGTGAACAGCAGCGTGAACAGCAGCGTGAACAGCAACGTGAACAGCAACGTGAACAGCAACGTGAACTGGAACGTGAACTGCAACTTGAAAAACAACGGGAGGTGCAAAGAGAAAAGCAACGTGAACTGCAACGTGAACTGCAACTTGAAAAACAACGGGAGGCGCAAAGAGAAAAGCAGCGTGAACAGCAGCGCGAAAAACAACGGGAGGTGCAAAGAGAAATTCATCTTCAGCAGCAACGTGAACAGCAACGGGAGGTGCAAAGAGAAAAGCAACGTGAACAGCAACTTGAACAGCAACGGGAGGCGCAAAGAGAAAAGCAAGTTGAAAAGCAACGAGAAATCCAACTCGAACAGCAACGTGAAAAACAGCGTCAACACCATCGTGAACAGCAGCGAGAATTACAAGATGGACAAAATCGGGAGCTGAAACGTGAACTCCAGCGACATGAGCTACAACGTGAACGACAATTCGAGCTACAACGTGAGCGACAACTTGAACAGCAACGAGAAATACTGGACCAGCTTCACACTCAACAACTTATTCGAGAGCAGCAAACTCACCCAGTAGCAAATTCACATTTTCATCACGAGCATGGGAATGAGTATCAATTAAAATCTGTGCCGAGAGAGGGGCCATTATACCTCCATCGTGAGCAACAAGCAGCATTATTACTGAGGGAAAAACGTAAATCACATCTCGAAAATCAGACGTTTATAACGAAACAAAAAAACACCAGTCCAAAACTTGAGCAACACGAAACCTTCACTTCTCATATGCATGCTATAAATTGCTCATCGCCAAGAAAAGAATCATCTGTGTTGGGTCCTTCGCTGGTAGAATCAAGGCGTTCAATACAAGGACGACAGCTTCAACCTCATCAAACAAGATTTCATCATTCTATATCTAACTCTGTAATTAATGAAAGCTTTGGTGGCGAAAATGAAGACAAACAATGCCCTAAACAAATTCATCAACGAGTTACTACTGATGCATCAAGTAAAATATATGGAGTAAATGTTATTTCATCTATTAACCATTTAGGTGTCCGTAAACCAGAAATCATTCGAAAAACCTCTAATATCATGTCATTACTTAACGAGGATGAGCCCGTAGAAGCACGTCCGCTTGCTAAGCAAGTCGGTGATAATTCTTCTTCGCTTCAAAAATCTCAAACTTCATCATCTTACGCATTACCTCCAGTTTCTTCTTACCCATCAAAGACTACTCAGGCATCTTCTCAACATCGGGTTCCTACATTGCCATTAATAAATCAAGCAATTTCTCAGCCATACGTGCAAAATATCAATCAATTTTCACATCAAATTCCTCAAAACTTATCACCGATCGAGAAACAGTCAAGAAGCTATGTGCCCGCACCAGGGAAATTTGAAAATCAAGGATACGTATCTCCATCAATTCAATCTCAACCTCAGTCACAGAAAACATATCAGCAACATTCTAAACAAACACAACGCCAAGCATTAACTAGTACGAGTCCGACTCCTATTCACCGAGAAACTTCAAGAAATGATATTCACACAATAACAAACGGCTATTCATGCTCACCAGCCTCATCAAGCCAATCTTCTACGTCGCGTTTAAAAGAGCCTTCATACTCTAAAAACCCATCATCTCCACTAGCTCGGCAATCTCAATCTATAACCTCTCCTATTGACCTAACAAATACAGATCTAGAATACTACGGACATCAGCACCATAATACATCATCGATTTCACAGTTGAAGCTTTTATCACACCAGGCCCAACAACAGCAGCAATATCAACAACATTATCAGCATCATCAAAAACAACAACAAACCCTTGCTGGATCCACAATATCCCCTTCAGCCTTTCATCCTAGTGCGCCACTATTGCAAAATCAGAATTCTTATCAACAAGACTTGCGACATACCCATGCATCTAATTCTCACGCTCAGCCATTACAACAGCAACCAAGATCAAAATCCGTTGGTCAAAAGCAACTTCCACTCGGAAACTCGAGCCACAACAGCGATAGTGGAAATGGAATAGCAAGTCAATCAAGACAGTATTTCTCACAAATACCTTCCAATTCACATCCAAAACACTCTTCACATGTAAATCAGGCTAGTCAAGAGTCTATAAGTGTAAATAGGCGTAGTAGACGCAGCAGCTTTGAAAGTAGATACGATGCACAACACCCCACTTCTACTACATCTCAAATGTCAGTACCACAGATAAGCTATTTAGTTCCCCTCCAGAGTTCGATCTCAAGTGTATACAGCATCAAAAATCAAAATACTTCCCATAGTACTTCTTTAGATGCTCATAATAGTACTCAACATCGTGAGGTTACAGATAATTATATCCAGTACGAACGTCGCTTACAAGATGAGCACTTTCATGAAACTAGAGTTCGTGATCAGGAACGCGATAGAGAAAGGAAGCGAAACTCACATAGTCGCCAGTAAGTTTATGAAAATATATATATATATTACAATCAGAAAGCTAGCAATAGGGGTTTTAGGTCTCATGGATTTAGTTTTGTACAATTAAAAAAGAAATATAATGTCGAACAGACTTGATGAGGAGAATACTTCACGAATCCTAGGAAATAGTTTAATCTGTGTTTTTTTTTTTTTTTTCAAAAAGGTATTTTATGTTTTCATACCGCTGTACTGGTTACACTTCCTGCATTATTATACAAATTTAATGAAATCGTAATTATGACTTGACCCTATTCTTCTTCAGATATATTTTCTTGAAATGTTACAAAAATCTTTTCCCAGCCCATTATTATATATTTTCTAAAAAGCGAAAGGAAAAAAACACAAGTCAATTTCATAATCTAATGGAAATACCCAATTATATGGCTGAATTGCCTCTAGTGTTTATTCTATAATATCTATAGTTTAGCGTTTAATTTTTTTTAAAAGAGGGAGGAGGGATTTCGAAAGAGAAACGTCCATGTGGCTGTCCAAGTAGAGACAAACTGATTAAGCAGAAACGCCTGGCATACACACGTACATTTGACCACATCAGTATGATTTCCTACCATATTTTGCAGGTATTTGTCCTGGTTATTATATTCCCCTCAAAGCCAGTATGAATGGTTTTCTATAGCTTGCAACTGCACTTTGGTTATCAAGAAATTGGATGGTGTTCATTCGATCTAAGACTTGAGGAACTGAACGAATTTTCATGTTCTAAATCACCATGTCAATGCGAGGGCAGTTGAATCAGTCATAGAAATCATGTTGAAGCAGCGCCAGTGCGACTGAATTATCATAATCCTTTTCAAGACATAAATCTCTTTAGGGTGATGGGAGCGAGTACAAGGTTTTCACAAGTCCATCCTGTGCGAATTGTGACGGTTAGCCGACCTATTGGTCCCTGTAGCATTCGTTGCTTGTGCATGCTTAGTAGCCCTATCAGCTACCTACTTATTTGGATCACCAATTCACAAATATAAACGCCCCAAGTCGAAAAAAAGCTATTTATGCGACACCAGCTATACATTTCGATTGTACATTCCCAATTTATGGTATTGGACGATCGTAAAAAATTGTTGCGACCAGGAATAAGAGAATGTTAATTGAAATAACGGTTGAACATTCCTAAGCCAAAATTTTGATCTTTTAACTGGAAATCTCGAGCCAGCTATTTCCAACAATGACAATTCATTTTGAAGCATAATGATAAGAGCCAGACTATGACATCTATTATATCAATTTAATGCAAAATACTTAGGCTCCCTACTTATGATTACTGTGAAAACGCTTAGTATGAATAAAGCCACAAAAATTCTCGAGGCTTAGTACGAGAGCATGAGCTCCGCCTGGTATATAATAAACTAGGGAATTTATCATGAAGCAATTTTTATTTTTTATTTATACTGCACATTCAGTATGCCAAAAGCAAAGTTGGACTCGCGCCAACGGCCAAGCCTGTTATGCTTCGTTTATCTCCGCACTGTCTTTATCACAGTCGATAAAACGAGTTAGATCTGATTGTCTTCACAATCTCAAAAAGCGATCTAGAGCTTTTGTTACAGTTTTATTTGGTGCAGTTGCGTTTGAGGGAACTTTTTAACAAAGAAGTTAGCGATCGGAAATCCAGTACCATTAGGCTCGGTATGTAAAGTAAGTAGCTCTATACCTGCACTGTCAGTCCTGAATTTTGTGTCGATCTTAATCTCCATGGTAGTTCTTAACAGGGCATCAATGAAGGAATGGATGTAAATTGCTAAGGCACGTATTAGCAACCAGAATAGCTTCATGATGAAATTTATCGGTTATTTCTTCAGGTAGATATTTTGCTGATAAGAACAGATCATCATAACGACCATAAAAACCTTTGTTAGCTTGTTTCTATATGCAGTACACCTAAAGTTGCACGATTTCGGGAGCCCCAAGTTATTTTTTCATTCATGAACGCCTTTACTTCAGATCCCTTGAGAATATTATCTCAAAGAGGGTGGTTTTCTGGCGAATTTCTGGTTGTAGAGTTAGATCCTCCGGAAATAAAGCAATTCAGAGGTAGCTGTTGCATTCAAATCTGACTATCCGAATTTTTTGGCAATGGACTTTCTTCTAAGGAAATATCTGGAGAAAATGTGAACATGTACGACAATTATATCGTTAAAATAATTCCCATATGCCTAGACCGAAAGCTACATTTCTCTCAGATGATCTAAACGAGTTAGTTAATTGATCAGCTCGATTCGACCAGGGTCGCATTTCTACGTTACGGGAAGTTGTGATCCAAAATTGATAGGCAGCCGATCACGACCTGTATACCCTATATCGATTATATCAGTTTGAGTCTATTAAAATAATTGAATAGCTATATTTGTCACCACAAATGAATGAAATAGTTCTTTTCACAAAGACGCCGCTTTTGAGTGTCTCTACGGACAGGAAACTACTTAAATCCACTTCATTCGTTATAGCAGACATGCCAATCAAATGTAGAAGCCCCGGAATAGCAAGACCATAGATTATTTCTGACGGTAACTACATGGGCATGATTGCTTGAAAAAATATAAAGTTTTCGCAAAAACTACAGGTTGCTTTGACGACTTGATAATTGACTCATCTTCTGCTGGCCGCGAGGAGAGAATACAATAGACCACTTTAATTAGAAACGGCGGGTTAGATCTTGGTGTGAGAAATGCTAAGCTACTCCTAATATTAGCTTCTTTCATTTGTTTTTCCTCATCTCTTTCTACAATTGTTTCGTTTTTTTTTTAAATTATTCATTAACACCATATTTCATTTTATGTAAATAGTGGGCGCGAACGAGTTTGGCACGTCTGAGACCATGATCCTGACTGGCTCTGTCGGTCCTGTACCCAAAGTGAACATATTAGATCAAGTCTAGGGCCTTCATTAGAATAAATAAAGGAAGCGAATACTTGCAATCACGCTTTACCTAATTTAGTCATAGTTCCAAAGGTAGATCACTAGGGATTTTATGCTTTTCTTAACCGTTGCTCTAGTAACTAGATGACCCCTGAAGTTTTAGTGAAAGCTTTCGCGTCATTTTATTAGTTTATCTGACAGATAAATGTTATATATATATATATATATCCTTCTGCAAAGCAATTAGGTTCGAAGCACATGTTATCTTGCCTCTATCTACCTCCAAATTGAAGTCCCAAAGAAGGAGATATGGAGCAGAGCTTGGACAGATTTGTACCTACATTCCCATAATCACACTTCTTCTCGCAGCGAAGGTGGTCTTGCCACGTTGAAAGTCTCGCTAGGAAGCTCTGTTAGCGACTTAGGTGCAGTAGTAGAGAAGTCAAAAACTCTTTGCGATCGCCAACGATCAGACTACCTTTTGGAGCTCGTTAAAGTGAAAACGCGACTTCCATCTTCTCTGAAAAATAATATTGTTAGAGATACCCAAGCTTTGGTAAACCCCCTTTGCCTTGAGAAGGATTTTAAATCAGTACGAACTTGTAATCGAGGCATATAAAAAGAGGGTATACTTAATGCCTTGTACAGGCAGGTTAACAAAGACCCTAGATCTTCGATGCTCTCACATGATTAAGAGTAGTATAGCTGACACAAGAAATGGGGGTGTTTATTAAGCTTGAAGACATTCATTCCCATTGGCGCTTCCAAAAGCCGTCTCGGGATTTATGAGGACAGAAAATGAGCGAATTAGATTAAAACAAACTTGTAAGGTTCCATCGTCTTGCATTATCTATTTCGTCTATTATTTTGTATTGTCAAATCCTTTCTACTTAATTTTCGGCAAACCTCGGTAAACCTCGGCAACGCTGAGCGTATACTCATACGCTGCTATCCGTAACTATATCACAATCACCGGCAGAGACCGGTATGAGTCGCTGTCCTTGAATGTAAGCACCGGTTAGAACAGAATCTTCAATCAATGTTTAATTAGTTCCCTTTTAAGTATTAGCTCTAAAGTAAAGAGACTGTATCGTGTATATAAGGACATAGATAGCCTTAGATAGCTTCTCTACACTTAGTTCCTTGCCAAGAATGTACCCATAAGTAGACCTTTGTTTTACAACCTTAGTTACAACTGTAGTCCTCCTTAGTCTTCAGTCCCCATTACTTGTCTCACCTTAAGAATACTTTACATACAGTCACGTGTTACTGCAACGACCTCCCAACTGACAAAACTGTTGGAAATATAAGATGCAAGGGTGCTTAACCCCCTGTCTGGTTTAATATTTTTAAGTGGATAAGTCACAAGTCGGTTATTATGAAATCACGATCGTCATTTCCTTGATAGTTGTATGATACTCTGTTATAGAGAGAGAGAGAGAGAGAGAGGAAGTAGAGATTTAGACAATAATTATAAAATCTTCTTGTACACACTTTTATACAAACAAATGAATAAATCATTAGATTACGGGTAGGGAAAATTATTGTCACTTATTGTGCGACCTAGTTAGGTAAAACGTGATTTCAAATATCCGCATACATAAATAAACAGGTTACTTACTATTGAATATGCTGCGTGACAATGATAGTTTCAACAAAAAGAAAATCTACTGGGCAGAATTTCATATACATAATGGGAAGGATATGAACATCTTCCTATTCAAATAGGGACTTCCTAGCTTTAATTACCCAAAGAAACTGATAAATTTTGTTTTTTTTTTAAGTAGGGTTGCGAAAAACTTGCGCTGTTCGATCGTGAGCCACGCACGCTGTGCCACCTGTTCTCCAACTATTTTCGTGATAATCTCTATAATCAATATTCCAAAGTATCAAATCTTTGAAGAATTATGTACATAAATTCAAAGTCTATCTACGATCGAGAGATTCCCGGGTTTTAGAATCTTTTAGGTAGAGATGATCCTGCTTAGCTTACTTTAGTTTCGATTTTTTCGACATGGATCTAACAGAACCAGAAAATGATTCTCGTCTTTCATGACTTGTTATCTTTCATGAATACCTAAGTCAATGATCAATGAGACCTTATGATTGATTACACATATAGAGTATACCTAATATAGTGAGATCCTATTAAATAGTAAATCCTTCTGATCTCAGATAAGATCACTTCAAGTCGTCTCTAAAGTCTTTAGAAAACTTAATTTATTGCTTTTATCGAATCATTTTTCAACCTGATCATGATGTTGCTGTGGTAATAGCTCTGCTATGTTATTTTGGCTCTCTTTATCTTCTTTTAATCCAGTACTTGCGCCGATATCCATAGAAAAATTATTATTCTCATTAAATTCATCGTACTCATATGGTAAACTCCCATCAGTCAAAGCAAAGTCTCCCGCAAAATATGGATCGGTATCAAGAAATTGATCTAAATCTATGTTGCTATTAGATAAGTTAGTATTAAAAAATTCAGACTCTTGATTCCTTGGTATTAGGGCTGAGGGTGAAAGTGGACCAAGAGCTGCTTGTACATTTCCTATTTTGGTATCTTGCTCAATCTGTAAGCGTAATAAGTTATCTATCTCATCATTGGTTTGCCTCATTTCTTCTTCTAAAATCTGTGGTTGAGTATTCTGTAGCGTTGGCGACACATGATTAGTATTAGTTCCAGAAGCTGAAGTAGAGCCAGTGAGTAAGAGCAATGGATTTTGCTGTTCAGTCGTATGAGATGCGCCATCTTTTAAATTTTCATATTGTGATAACATTTCAGGGAATTGCATAACTTGAGACGAGGAGCTAGAATTCGCTGCGTTGGTATTATTGATGAATGATATAATATTAGACTGCAGGTTTGAGGGCGAAGAAATGGGCGATGGGGAATTTGAGGCAAGAAGACTACATTGTGTTGAATCAAAAACTTCTTCTACAGTTCTGCGTTCCGTATCGTTGTAGGAGTACATTGGGTTATCTTTATTCATTACAGCTGAGGAGGGGACGGGAGAATTTGATGTCCGGGGCCGCTTTTTAGCGGTAGATGGGGCCATTAAAAGAAGTTGTGCTCTTCTATTGGGACTCATACTTCCCGAAAGTTTTTCTTTTTGGTTAGATACATCGCCAATATCTACTACGTTAACTGGGTGTTGCTGATCATTGTGAGGTATACTATTTGAAAACATCTGAGCAATGTTTGGTGGACTTTGTCCGTCCATACTACGGTTGTATACAGTTGCAAGGAAAGAAAGGATAGCATTTATAGAGTTATCGTGTCGGTCATGAAGGGATTGGAAAGTAACAGATTGCTGAAATAATGTGTTGTGATCCTTTCGTAGTCTTTGGATCGCATTGGTGATGGCTGCCTGTTGCTGTTGGATTTCGGCAAGTTGATTATGAAGAATATTGACATCTCGCCGCTGTAGTGAATTCGCCTCTGGCCCTATAGAGAGTGCTCTTGAGTTTTGGTGAGTATCTCCATAAACTTCTTCAATATCCTTATCATCATCACTTTCTATAAGAATACTCTCAATTTCTTTTGTCTTTTTTTTACTCTTACTGTTCCCGCTTTTTGGCTTACTTATAAGCCATAGTAGACTCTGATGGCCACGCTTAAAGTATGGGTTATAATATTCGCTAGGACTCTTATTCTTTCGCTCACTAGACTTCATTGAGTTATCGGATAGTCCTACCCTTTTGTGAAACCCATACATATTCAATTGACGCACAAAAGATGCATAGTTGTTATGTTTAAATAATTCAGGAATTAGAGTCTTCGCAAATTCGTCTTCATCAATCACAATAAACGAATCACCTCGATCTGACCATCGTATAAGATCTGTATTCCGTGATTCTTCAAGGAAACTGAAGAAAACTTTCAGTAGATGTTCGCAGAGTGCCATATAGGCTTACCTGCTAAGTTTTTGGACAAAGGGTGGTATTTGTTTGCGGTTTGCAAGTGCATCACGCTTTGCAATTGCAGCTTTTTCCTCCAAATATTCGATGTTATCGCCCTCTCTCCCAAGACTATTGTTATGGGATAATTCAATGAGGGAATTATCTCTGAATGTTAAGCTAGAGTCTTCAATATCATCATAGACCACTTGTCCAGATTGCATGCGTCGATGATTGATGGGTCGGCGCGCAAGTTGGGTTAATAACGGTGATGTGGGTTCATTCAAAATAGCAGATACAGCGGTATCAGATCCCTGAAGGCCCAAAGAATTATAAGCTGGCGGATTAGAGAATGGTATTTCATTGGAGTCTGGAGCCCACTTAATGAAATCAGTACTTGCAACACATTCAGGCCTAGAAAGAGACTGTGCTGTGAGGGGAGGCTGCACCGAGAAGACTCCAGAAGCAGAACGTTTGCGAGGGTTTTTAGGTGGCATCTGAAGACTTTATTAAATAACCACAAATATAGAAGAGAATTTGAATTCCAAGATCTTTAAATAACTGTAACGGAAATACAAAGACCGATTCATTAATCGTGACAAAACCAGAACCAAGCTGAGGATTCTAAATCCACCTCGCGAGTTTTTAAAACTACTGATCGAAATAAATATCTCCTGTTCAAAAGCTTGTTATCAACCCTAAGTCTAGAAAAGTAAAATTCATTGATACAAACAAATGAATTCTTCCTATCCAACGATAAAAATTTTCAAACCTGGATGTCTCGTAGAATGTTTCTTTGTGAACCTATCCTGCAGGAATGTGATCAATTCGACTTTTCTAGAGTCTATTAATGAATGATCATGAAATTTTAATTAAAAGCATTTCATCCATCAACCTTGACCTGAATTTTGTGCGCGTAAGATTGATACCTGGGATTGATTATCACGTAAATACCTTGGATGTACATATGCTTGATCCACTGGCCGATTGCGCAAACCAATCATTATAGTTCACAAGGCTGAGAGTTCTCTCAGCCTTATTCCGATAAAAAAGAGTGTGATTAATACTAGCGTGATGGTGATATTAGCGAAAATAACGTCTACGTGTCTGTGGGATTAAACGTTAACGTATTTAGGAAAACAGCAAAATTGAAACTAACTTTACACGGGGCTTAGATTATTTAATTAAACGCATCCTAAGACCTGTCATCTGGAATAGTTATGTGAGCTTGAACTTGATTTAGTGTCTTGGCTACCATTAAACCAATACGTCATATTCTTAGAAGGGCCAATTGCTTTCTGCTAACAGCGACCTGCAACATAAACCGTATCAAGTCTTCTAGCTAAAGGTCTAGGAAATCTCAAAGCTCTAAAGAAGCAAGAAGAGTCTAAGGAGTCTAAAACTAGATTGATTAAGAAGGTCACTTTTAAATTCCGCGAGTTACCACTATGTTTTATTGAATGCGAAAAACTTTTAATTTCACAATGCATGAATCTGGCCTAACTTTGAGTTTGAGTGTTTTCGAAATAGAGAAGGCCCTGTGATGGAGTTGAAATCAGCAACGCCACTACGGCCCAGTCGTACTGCTGGCCTACTCTCGATCTAAATGAAAAACACTACTTTCGCACCCTAGTATTCTACCTAACTTGCGTCTAAATATGAATAGAGATAATTCAATTTTTTACTACCTCTTGATAACACAGTCCTCCAAGCATAATATTGATCAAATGCTTCATTCAAATGAAAAGAAAGAGCTCGTGGGAAGCTTCGCTGAATTGTGTTTACAATACTTGCTAAATTTTGACCTATAGATTAAGAATCTACATTCAAATCTTCTATGATTTCTGATTATTTAAAAAGTATTCTCTGTGCTAGATAACCTACATTGCCTATTTTGTCTCTATTTATGCTGTTCTTTGCTCTCCACTAACAAGTCAAAATTTAATAACTATGGTTTTCGAGAAGCGGCATTTTAATGGTCTTTTGCTGGACTATTCGTCGAAAGGATTTTTCAATAAAAACTCAAAAAACGGATTTATTGATTTTCAAATAACCAATGCGGACATCTCTTATCTTTTTACTTGCTCTGATGTATCTTAATTTACAAAAGTCTCAGTAAGAATTATGAGGTTAAAGAGTTATAATCTTTAGGTATAACGATAGTTCGATTAAGACTTTCAAATAATCCTAAACATCTGGATTATTATGGACTGAATCACTCTAAGCTATCTAGTTAATGCTACCTCTGAATGAAACATCAACATGGTTATTAAAAAAATAGGAAAAGATAAAACATTTTTCTCAGGCTTGTCCTCCCGTACGATGCCATAGTCGACATTTTTATGTAAGTCTGGTTTTTATTACTTCTGATCAATTGTTGCTAATAACGCCAGGTCAGTATTCATAACGTTTGTGAATATTGAATATTGACTTTGAGTAGCCTTTGATGTTCATGAAAAGGAAACAATATCAATCAACATTGACGTGTTTTCCTAAAATCGGCAAATTAATCTATCGCAGTGAGATTTATGTCGTTTAAATTCCTGAATAAAATACAGCGCCCCTTTACATTCATATGAGTGGAGAATTTGAAATTTGTTTCAAGTCCTTTAAGAATTTTGATCGTTTCATTTTGTTACGATTTAACCGTTTTCTGCGCTTATGACGAAACTTAAGCTGACTGACGGGCTCTTGACATCATAGTTGCTATTGGCAACCAACATCGTAAACATAAAGTCAATCTTATGAGTCAGAGTTTGTGGCATCAGTTATGGGTGGTCATTCATCTCCTTGGATAGTTTTCTCTCTACATTAAATCAATATTCTTATAACCAGCCTGGTTTGTGTCACACACTTTAAGATAACTGGTGCTAGAAATCCTATCTAGAGAATACTCTTCCCTATGAAGTTGAGAGGGCACTTTATCAAACAGTAATCAAAGAGCACAAGTTATCCAAACGCTTTAACGAAGTGCGTATCAAAGAAGATGTAATGTACTAGACAAGTGACCAAGACACACTGCCAAGAACACTCCAAAATCGCAGCAACTGTCAACAATTAATAGTAATACAGTACAATTTATAGTTAGATAAAATATCTAATATTAATCAATGGAAATTTTTTATCTATTTTATCTATTTATGAATTATGGCTAGTCTCCCCGCAGATCTTACAGCATCTTTGTCCCTTAGTATCTTCGTCAATTCATCTCTTCTCCTCTACCTACTTCTTTTCACTTGCTTCAGAAGACCCGTTTTCTAACCCTCATCCACCGTGGGTGTACCTTGTCGTTGCTCTCGCCTTTTCCTTCGTGATTTACGATATGATATGGCTTCGTTTGCTGTGCGAAGCTCCGCTGTCTCTTTTTGCGCCAGCACGAGCTTGAGGGATATAGTTGCAGCACCTTTTGATTACTTTATTAAAATACTCCACTGCTACAGATGGTAAGCTCTTAGTGTGGGACCGATGCTATTAAAACAATTCGCATTATAAAGCATGATTCATTAAAGTTGTAGGTATCTTCGTCAAGAATACTATGTTAAGCTTTGGTATTATCTACTAAATGGAATCAATCTTTCATGACCATTGATTCCTCACATCTAGTTCCTTTATAATCATAATTCCTATTAAATTTTGTTGCAAGTTCTTGACGACACTTCATAAAGTTCTTCATCTAATTTGATCCAACAAGAGCTTAGCCACACTCAGACAGAAGCGCGATGGCCATAGCTTTCATATCAGTAAGCCATGGGGGACATTATCTTCAAATAAGTACAAGAATAAGGTATGCTACCATTTTCTCCTCTGTAATAGTGGGCTTCCTCGAATTAGGTACACAATTGTCTTTGTGTTGCTTTCCGATACACCTACCATTCGGGGTACTTCTATGAACGTTGTACGCCCCTTCAGCGCCTCGGATACTTGATTCTGTGTATAAGAAAATGGTTTGAATGGTAAGCAACCTTCAATGGAATTCTGATCACATGTTGTGATAGTAAGTAATATTGAATTTTGTATAGAGTGATGCGATTTTGCTGTAGTCTTGGTAGAGTGTCGTGATCGCTTGTCTGGTACGTAACCGTGGTTTACCAGATAGCGAGCCACTTTGCCTACTTTTCGCAGCTAATGTCAAGAATACCTCAATCATAAAAAGGTAGACTAATCAAAGTTAATTATAATCTATGTCAGCAGGTTTTACTACAGTATTATCACAAGTTTACGCATTATGCCTGGGCTTACCGCAGTTCCGACATTGACATTCCAAACTCTAAACAAAACTCAATCTTTTTTGATTGCAAGGGTATGAAAATCTAACACTAGCTGGACATGATGAAGAGCGTTTATACTTGACACACTATTCCGTGATCATGGAAGCGTTATGTTCGCCATGATATACATTTGAGCAGATTTTGCATTTGCCCTTTGAAGATTTAGTCAGTATATGAAGGAGCCTGCATCCGCTTCGAGTAAACTAAAACATTATCTCTGATGTACAGTTGGTTACCGCCTGGGATTTAGTACAATAGGTACTATGACCTTAGTGGTATACTCCGACGGTGACTAGGCATTGGATAAAACAGATGGCAATTCTATATCCAGGGAATTAAGTATGCATTGTGGAACAGCGGTCTTTGGACTCGGCAGAAAATAGAAATCTGTAATTACTTCAATGGCGGAAGTGGAAGATGCATCAGCATCAATAGCAACAAAACTGGGGCTGTGGATGGTACAAGTGATAAGAGATACGGGCTACCCAAAGCATGTCGGTCCTAATGCTATGACTGCGGATAGTGGGTACCAAGGAAGACAACCAGGGGAGCACTCGCGCCGATCAAATACCCAAGAACACAGATATTCGTTACCATCATGTTCGAGATTTGCATGATAAAAATCTCATCCGCGCCCAATACGTACCGACAAAGAATATACTTGCCGATGGACGAACATAACCGATAGCTAAAAGGTTATTCGATAATTTCGAAAGTTGATCATCGTAGAGCCTGGCTTAGCCTTGCAGAATCTGATGCACGGAACGCAAGATTCTACTACTCTGTGAGGATTTTAAATGTTATAGCCTTGCCTAAATGGCGCTAGGGAAAAGTTTTGCTTGAGCCTCTGTCTCATTGCAGGGACTAGGATGTTAAATGCAGTAATGTATCTGCACTATTTTTATTATTATTATCAAGTTCATTTATCATCCCGATTTGGCATCTCAATGGCCCACGCGGGTGGCTAATGTACACTACTTTGATCTATAACTCATACCTCCAAATTTACCACAGTTACTTTTACTTGCAAAGAAGTCGCGTTATGAAATTAGTGGTCATGGATGCGTGGAAATATGGAAATATTAGAACGTCGGTTATTTCGCGCTTTACTGTGGCATTTGGGAAGGCCGATCGGAAAAGGAAGATCTACCTTTCTCCCATTATTATAAATTATCTAATGACAACATGAAAAACCAACCAACTAGTTGTAACAAACATGACAGCAGTAATATGAAAGGTTTTGTTTCTATCTGAAAGATTGCACTCTAATTACAATTACCAAGTCAACACTTATGGATGAAGTAGCTGATGGAGATACATGCTTTGCATCCCAAGAAAATTTTGTCTAATTCACTCAAACGTAGTCTACTATATTCTGTTATCTATTTATTTGATTATCCTGCTGAACAACTGAAGGCTAGTCTGGTATTTTTCTATAATTCCCAATTAAACACCCACTAGCAAGTTCTGCTGACCTTAAAAGTCCACTGCTTTACTCAGAAACTTTGATAGCCGAAGATTTTGGGATGTTCTACTGTATGTAAAAATTAAAGTGTCAGTACGGGAGGCTACTAATTTTAAAATAGGTCAAGGAGCCCAGTTATGGGTAGAATAAGGTTAATGGCAGTCATTAAGGGAATTCTAACATTATATTACTTATATCGATTCTCTAGACAATGATCAGAAGGCAGGACGTGGTGGACAAAGAAAGGGGAGTGGGCAGAGCCTACATATATACAATGATTACCGTAGAACCAAACCAAAATGGGAAGGAACAAAGTGTTCCTGGTGCAGACACAGAAACTGGGGAAACAAGATAACATAATGATCGTCGTCAACTCAACTTTGCATGATCACGTGATATTTACTTACTATGTTGCAGGAATTTAGGACCAAATCCTGGCAGAGGATCTTCTCACGGCTCCGTATAATACAACACCAAGCCCCTATTAGTAAATTAAATATGGAAATTTAGGCGAATAATTTTGAGTTCTCTAGCTCATCTGTCTCTAACTTTCTTCCACCCTCAGTTTTAAGACCCAAATCTCCCCTTTTCATTGATCGATCGAGGTTTTGCTCAGCTCTTGAGTTGTATCGACCTGCTTTCCTCAGTCGAATTTCACTCCTGACCTGATTGGGGCTTATGAATCGTTTATTTTGATAAATTATTGGGCCACCAAAACTACCTTCTTGAATTACGATCGGTGTTAGTACAAATCTTGGCCCTATCTCAACTAAACTTATTTCAGGCTCTTTATTTCGATCAATTGTCTTTTTCTTCGTTTTATTCTCTGTCTCAGGTTCAATCTTATTTGAAGATTCTGTCTCTTTGATCTCATAATTTCGAATCCAGATCTTGTTATCAGCGAGAGTGAATCCCATCACATGGTCAATAAAAGGTTTTGATTTTCTTGATCCTTTAGGTACGCCGAAGATATGTAAGAATAGTTCTTTAATGATACGAAGATGAGGTTCGGTGTCAAAAGAGGCATCAAAAGAAAGAATTGGTCGAGAGCCTTTCAAACAATTTCCTGTGAAATGTAATTCTTCCATGGTGTGCACTACCGATTCATATTAAAATTTGGTTACTATCGAAAAATGACTAGACATACGGTTTTGCATGTGCATCTTAACGGTAGGCCCATTCGGAGCTTTGCTCATCCATAGATATAAATCCTTTGCTTTTCGTGCTTCGAAGAAAAGAATGTTATTACAGTTGTACATTTCTGCTAGTTCATTTAGTTGATAAAGTTTAGATTTCGTATCCAGCTTTGCATCTTTGCGGCAATGCGGTAAAAGTGAAGCTACATCTTTCAATAGGTGTCTCTGCCTGTAGTTTTAAAAGTTAATCTGGACCTGGACTTAATGTTATGTTGAGTGAAAAACCTAAATGTGATTCCTCTTGAGGAAAGAATTAAAACTTTTTGTTTATTTTTCTTGACTGGTCCAGAAGGCTCTTTACTTTTCGGTTGGCTTTTTGAAACTGATTTGTAAAAGGATGACATAGTTTTTATATATTGAGGAATTTGGAGATATGTTCTTACAATGTGAAGGATGAGCGGAAATTAGAAAATGAGCAACAATCAGAATATCGTTTTAACGCTAGATCTCTATAATTTTAAGGTTGTTTTCATAATCTGACCCGACATTCGGTATTGAGCTGTTTCTGATAGGGCAACCCTTACTATCTGGCCCGTGAATCCGTAATTTGATTGGCTGAAATTTCATGTAAGCCAGTCATATTATAGGAAATATGAGCGCTACATAAATTTAGGCAAGCGAAAACTGTGCAAATCTAACGCCGCGCCAAGAATTCTCATAAGGGTACAAACAACTGCCTGTCAGATCAATGGTTCATTTTTCTAGAAAGTAATCAGAAAATTAACTTCTGATGCGTGCAGCGAAGAAAATAGATGTTATATGACTTAGTAATATTAATTATATTGCAAATTCTAGCCAATCATTGGATGAACTTCTTTTCTGCTACCTAATCCACTTTTCCTCATGGAATGGCCAATCAAGAGCCAAGCTTGATCACTTTAAAGTCACGTCTACGTAGAATTTAGCGCCATTTACAGCCAGCCAGCCTTCCCTATTGGCGCTCCTCTCCCAGTCATCATACCCTTAAACTCATGCCCACATTACGTCTTAAATGGTAGAACGACAAAATTCGTGATTTATTAGAGCGTTCAACAACATTTACCACTCTTGGTGTTTCCTTCCTCAGCAGTCTTACTTAGTGAAATATTTGTCCCAGCGCTTATATTAGTTTGTGCAGTTTCACCATTGTCGAGAGCTTTTTGCGAGACAATTCGATATATTTCTTTTTGATAATTAATGAATGTTCGGGAAATAAAAGCCGTAGTATCTTACCTGTAAGAATATTTTGAAAAGCAAGTTCAACGTTACTTGCGTCTAATGCGGAGGTTTCAATGAAAGAAAGGTTGTTCTCGCCTGTAATTGTTAGTATTAAACTGTAACCATGTAGAATCTAGACTCTGACTGGCAAAAGCCTTAGCTTCATCTGTTGGAACTGCTCTCAAGTGCCTCAAATCGCTTTTGTTTCCAACTAGCATAATAACAATATTTGAGTCTGCATGATCTCTTAGTTCTTTCAACCATCGGGTAACATTTTCATATGTCTGATGTTTGCTGATATCATAAACAAGCAATGCTCCAACCGCTCCTCGATAGTAGGCAGACGTTATAGCACGGTATCTTTCCTGACCAGCAGTATCCCAAATTTGTGCTTTAATAGTCTTTGCGTCTACTTGTATAGATCGAGTTGCGAATTCAACACCGATCGTTGATTTTGAATCAAGATTGAATTCGTTACGAGTAAATCGGCTCAACAAGTTAGATTTCCCAACTCCAGAGTCCCCAATCAGTACAACTAATTTGTAATATTTTAGTTATATATTGCGAGTATAGTGAGATGAATTAAATCTGCTATTTAACACAGAAGATTTATCTTACCTTTGAAAAGAAACTGCGCAGAATCTAGGTTAGTACTTGGCTTAGTAGAATAAATGCCGGCGACACAGAGAACTCACGTCATATTCGTCATTAGCCATTGTTTCTGTAATTGTTGTTGATGTTGACAAAACGGACAGCTTTCTTTAGTGGAGTATGACTTAATGCCTTGCCGAGGACTAGGCACGAGGCAGCCAGGGTGACATTAGCTAGCGCTCTACTACTTAACCTACAGGCATGGCAACCACCAAATGACGAAGCGAGAATAAGATGATGTCCACTGAGGAAAAAAATAAAGAGCTCATGCTTCATTCGCAGTCTCTTAATCCATGGAATTAACCCTATTTCAAAAACCTATTTGATTTCTTATATCAACTAGGTAGTTTTTGACGAGGCTGCTATAGTATGGTGATTGTTAGCCCCAAGCAAGCAGACCCCGTATCCGACAATGACAGTATTTCTCTCACATCAACCATCGCATCCGCTCATTCAGAGAATGAATTCTTTGAGGTAAAAAGAATTTTGGCCGAGAATCCTAATAGTAATACGGCTACTTTTCTTATCCAATGGGAGGGCTATCCTGTTTCTAGAGCAACTTGGGAACCCAGAAAACAGATTCGTCATCTTCGCTCTGTTATTAACGAATGGCGGCAGACACAAAAACTAGAGCAAAGTGGAGTTCAAGAGTCTTTTGATACTGCTGCATGGGCTGCCGCACGGGAAGAATCTGAGGATGAAAGGCAGTCTCGGAAAATAAGAAGGGCAATTAAGAGAAAACGCCTTCAGAGGGCCGCAGATCCAGATTCGGATTGGCACCTAGATTTTAAACCACCTGAGATCACTGAAAAAAAAATAAATGGTTCATTAAACGTGGAGAATACTTCTAAGAACATTATCAAAAAAGAACCCGAAGAAAAAAATTATGTGAATCTTCTTCCAAAGAGCAACCGCAACAGGAGAAAGATAATTAGTGACGACGATGACGATGAGACTACTGACTTTCTTGAGCAGAAAGCATCAAACACAAATTTTCGAGAATCTAATAAGCCATTTGTTTCTTTTTTCCAAGCGCAACCCCCAATTTCAACAGCGCCAGTAGTTGAAGTATGTCTGTCACCACTCCTGAAAATTAATCAGAATATTCATGTTCGTACAGAAACAGATAACCTCACCCCAAATCGCGGTATCAAATCAGGCCCAAGAACAATATCCCCAATCTTCTTCTTCCCCATCTTCTCCTCCCTCTTCCTCTGATGAATCTTTATCCCAAGTACTCAGGCGCTCAAGAGCTTTGCAATCTTCTAACTCTACAATAAAAACTTCAATAAGACCTACATTAAAATCTAAAACGCAAATTTCAAAGCAATTGACTAAACCAAATCTCTCAAAGGATATTTCGCCTCAACTGTCGGTAGAGCATCCAAAACTAAATAGTGCAATCGCCAAGTTGCCCAAAATTTCTCCGCATGTTAGCAGTAAAAAATCATCATATCCTGAGAATCAACTCACATGTAACAATAAGAATGCTACCGTAAGCAAAGATTCTCTAGAGTTCCCTAAGAATTCTACTGTAAAGAAGAGAAAAAAATCGAATAGACGCCAACGACAGAGAAGAAAGAAAGAGCTTTCTAACAATACGAATCTTCCTAAAACAGAATTAGAGATCACAAAGACTAATCATAAAATTAAAAAGAAAAGAAATAGCAGGAGAAAAAAAAATTCGGTTGCTACTTTTGATACTAATGCTATCCATCAGCTTTCAGATTCCTTGAACTTATCTTTACCACAGAATATAAGCCCTAAAAACGTACATGTTAAAACTGCAACCTTAGCAGTAGTGGAGAAACAACGTATAAATTGTGCAATCTCAGAGGTAATTATGGGCTCAGAAAATCGGATCATTACTGACTATAATCAGCCCCAGCCAATGTATCATGAACGAACAACTTCATTCAATAGTGATAGAAACATACCTAATAACTCACAGGACACAAGAATCAATAACTTTCAGCCAAAAATCGTTAATCAGACCGAATCCTATCCTACGAATAATGCTAAAATAATTTCTGAAGAATCAAGTGTTAAAGAACTCAAATCAATTTCTAAAGGCTTACATAAAAATCTTCATGCCATAGATTCTTCTAGTGCCAATTCACCTGATAATGATATTCGACCCCACATTGAGGATAACCAAGTAAATAAGAATCTTAATTTCACCGAAGTCAGCCAGAATGCAAATCAAATCTCTCATAGGGAAGGATTAAACCAGCAAAATGATAAGCCGCAAACTTATTTTAATATCCTAAGAAATTTTTCTGGGAATGAAAAGTATGATAAGTCACTTGGGAGTGGAAGAACAAAAATGACGACCATGAACCAAATCTCTAACGTAGACATAAACATGTATCAAAAACCATTAGAATTAAATTCTGAGCGCGATTTCTCGGCTCCTTCGCCGTCTTTTGCTACAAATAGTCCAAAAGACGCAGGAGATCGTTGGCAAGGCTCGCTACCTCAGAAAACTCACGTGCTTTCTGTGAATAAGAAAATGAACCCTGCAGAACAAAATTCAAACATAGGCAGTTCTCCTATGTCTTCACCTAAGACTAGTGAATTTGCACGAAATCAGTTATCGCATAATTCTCATGAACTACAAGAAACTTCTCATCCAAATCTTAAATCTTCTTCAAAATCCAAATTTCAATCTCAGTTTTCGCGTGAAGAAGACTTGAAAGATAATGGAATTAAGAATCGCCATGATTTAGTAAAAGAAGTTGTAGTAGGGTTAGAAAGTTTGACCTCCGTTCCTTTGAATTTTGGAAATCTTGAAATGATTACTGAAAAGACCCTGAAAGATACAATGGATTCTGTTGAGAAAATTCACTTTAACCAATTGTGTATTGCCCAAGATTTCCAAAGTCAATATTGCTTGATCAAGTCTCCTGTTATTTGGCAAGAAAACCTTGCCAGTATTGATCCAAATGACCGAGATACAATAAAAAAAATAGAGATGGTTTTTAACGAACTAGTCATAAGATGTGCGGGCTTAATTGCTTTCATAAACAAATACATCATACTTATGTTTCCAGTGAGAAGGGAAGAGTGGAGATTTATTGATCAGTCACCTGATATTTCACCTGAATTTCGACTCCGTTATTCTGTTTTTTCAAATAACTTCTTCGGAAAGCAACCAAGTCTCCCTGAAGTTGATCTTGAGGTTTTTTCTCAACCTCCAGCTCTTTATGAGGCAAAAAAACTATTGATAGTAAGGTTACTAGATCAATTTATACACAGATATGAAAATTTCTCATTATGCAACTATTATTTGCTATTTCCCCCATCCACCTCACAAATGGCTAATTTGGTGAAATCCTGTTTATTCTCATATAATCCGAACAACAAAATTTATGGCAGCATGACAGACGGCTCGTGGGATACTTTTAATCAGAATCAAACACCTAATAAATCTAATAATGCTACAGAAAAAGGAATTGTGAAGGTTGTTCTGATCCATGAATCAGCTATAACAGAGCTCTTTCGAATTCCAAAATTATCAACTATTCTTAATGATACTGAGACTGCTTTTTGGCAATTTTCTGACGGCTCATCAAGTCACTCTCTCTATCCGTCATTTTATTCTCAGCCGAACTTTAAGCTTGGAAATATTACCGTGACTGAACTTTTTCCTTATGGTTGTGCAATTTTTCTTACTCCAAGCTTTCTTGTCGCTGAACCTAAATCGGCTTATGAATTTATTCGTTGGTTTGTGGCAGAAAAAATCCAAAAGCAAGTAACTCCCTGTAAATTTGTTGGGGCGCATAATCTTCCATCGTATATGCTTGACGTGGCTAAGAGTAAAGCTAGCGAAGCTGCATCTTATGAGAAAAGACATGCCAAAAATCCTAGAAAAAAAGAAGTTCTTAAAGAAAGATCTCTAGACTACAATACTTGTAATATAAGATGGGGCCTTTATAATGAATTGTATAAACTTAGCCAATGCTATCTTAGTAACTCTGGGTATCAAGAGACATCAGAATGCTATCTTTTACAGGCTCCATCATTAATTAATCCTGATAATGAACATGAATTAATACGGTGGTTTGCAGCTTGGGCCTTATTAAATTCTGATATATTCAGAAGGTTTCTTGTTATCGGCACAGGCTTATCTAATACTCCTCAAGCTAAATATTTGAAGGAATTCCCAGCAAAAAATCGTGAATCTCTCTCGACCTTAAGAACATCGATTCCTTTAACTTCAGGGCAATTGTCGACTGAAGTAGAAAGCTCAAAGAAAGGGGCTCCACAGGGAAAATTGATCAATAAATTAGATACTCAAACGCCTTACTCATTAGGTAAAGAAAAATCATTCGAGGCAAAAATTGACTGTTCACATAAATCTTTGGAAACAGAAATTGATAGGGTTTCACAAGATCTCTCAAATACAACTGGTACTATGTCAAGTAATCCAATGAATACCAGTGTTACTTACAATAGTCTGGTACCAGAGCTTGGTATAAGAATTTTGGATACAACTTCATCAGATGCAAGCCAGATGCCGAGGTCCAAGCCTACTGAAAGCGAAGGAAAACCCCATGATTGTAAGGAAATAAATCCCTATGATGGAAATTGGACGAGCAAAAATAGCGCAACTTCCAATGTTGAAGATAGTAACATATCTACCCAGCAACCAACGATAGAACTAAAAGAGCTTAAATTTGAAGCAACTACTGAATGGTACCAACGATTAAAATCCCGTGGGAGTGGGTGGGAACACATAACTATCATAGAACTTCCAGAAGCGCGGAAATTACTGGAATTTATTACATGATCTATACACTTTTTGAAGAATAGGCCGTTCAAGTAGAAATATTATCAACTTCTGTAGAACGATTGGCTAATCCCTTATTTTCGCTCTAGTAAATTGGTCGGCTTAGGGATGTAATGTCTAGCCGAAAAAGTGAGCTTGGGTGAAAAATACTAGACCAAAAATTCAGAACACCACAATATAAAGCTTTCATTTTATGGAGCTTTTCCAATACTAATCAATTACCTGAAATGCTAGAGAAATAAACATTAGCTGAAGGTTTTTGATCAGCTTTGATCCATTTTTATGTCGCACGTGAGGCTTAGTTTGTTAAGAAACGAGAAATACTGTGCGATGATCTGTACTCCACTTGACATGGTATCTTAGGTACCCTACATTATTGGTTATAATGATAAGTCAATGGTACCCTGTATAATGAAGAGAAAGACTTTCCATCTGAGAGAGAAAGGAGCCTTACAATGTCGATTTTAGCAGCTTTTTTCTCGTTATTATTCTTAAAATACCTTTTTCGCCGTCAACGCTATCTGCATCTAAAAGATATACCTCTCCATAGTCCACCACAATAGGTAATAATTAATCTTTTTTGTTTAAAAAAAAAGCAAATATTCTCTTTACCATATATTTGCTTTTTTAACCCCTTCTCGTTTTCAACCAAGCAAAATCATGTGTTTTCTAAGATTACATTACTGTGTTGGCATATTTCTTCTAAAGATTACTTAGGATAGAAATATTTTGTTGGGAAACTCAATCATTTGATGAGACAGTTCGCTTTGCGAAATTTAGCTAAAGGAAAGTAAACAGAAAAAAAAAACTAACTTTTATGGGGTTATTTTTTGAAAAAAATGAATCACTCAATATACAATCTAAGCATAGCTAAGGATTCTGTTCAATGATGAATTTATGAGTCTGGATGAGTCGACAATTGCCACATATCTCTTGAGTACTCATAAAGATTCCCCCCCGTTGAGAATCTTTGTCCATAGTCGACAATTGGAGAGAGAACATGGAGCTATCCATTTAAAAAAATATATACACTCAGTACTACCTCTAACTTTTATTCAAGTACCTCTCAAAAATCAATATTTGTCGTTGGGATGATCTAGTTTAGGCATGATATTACCATACTAGGAGGAAAAATACAAGAGATGGATTAATTGAATCCAAAATAAGGGGGAAAAAGTATTATCTTTAAAAATTAGTCTATCATGACAGTTAGCTCTTCTATTTTACGGATAACTAAATTTAAAATACGGGGGCTATAAAAACTTATTTGATCTTCTTTCAGGCCCTATTTTGTTCCACATTAACTTCTCGCTGACTAGAAAGCTGAATATTTGGTAATATTCAGGAAGCTTGTGAGATGTTGCGTTGGATTCAATCAGATACTCCGTAATTTTCTTACACATACTGAAAGAGAGTGAATTATAAGCCTTTAGAAGCTTCCCCCCTACCATAACAGGTTTGTATGGAATGCTTGAAAAGGGAATTACATTAATGTGTTCAAAAATTGCATTCTCCCTTAGAAATATCAATCGTAAAGATAATTTTCTATCTCTATCCCAACACTTCTTGCCAGACTACGAGCCATATCCCACCCAATTGTAACTCGATACTTTATACTGGCGTCTAATGTATCGCCTGTATTTAGATTTCCCGTCCGCGTGAGTAATCGTAAGCTAACTAGCGTTGCGATAGCTGTCTGTAAATTTGCGCTGCCGTTCATATTGGACCGAAATGAAATATCCATTTCGTTATTAGAATTTAACTTTTCATCACTCTCAATCAAGGAATCTGAATCGGCACAAAGAGCATGAAATATGGCAAGCATTCGTTCCAAGACAAAAGTCTGGGCACCGAGTAGCTTACGAGGAATTTTTCGTGATTTCGGGGCAACTGATCGGGAAGATTTTATAGCTACGCCATAACCTTTCCTTCGTCGTTTAGCAGTAGACATTTTAATAAAGACGAGAGTATCATTACGAACAGGACTAAAAGATGCTACGTAACAAGCTGTCAAAATTAGGCGAGAGTAAGTTGGCAATAAATCAGCAATATTCATATGTCGTTCCTTTTGATTATTGAAAGTAGTAATGGCATTAGATTGGGTCCTTTCTTTGGAGGATGAAGTTATGATATCGTGTTCGAGAACACAATCATTTTGAAAGAGTGAACGGTTCACCACCATGAGGCGTGAAAAAGACTTAGCTTCTAGCTCATCAGAAAGAATGGGGCGGATGAAGACTGGCCATAACCGTAGACACAGCGCACGAAAAGAAAGTATATCACGGCCAGAATGTTTAGAAAGTGATTCATATACGGCAGAAGTAAAACGACTCCAAATTTGCATAGTATTTTCGTGAGAGGAAAGAGTAGGATTGGGCTTTGTGAGTAACACAATTGTGAGAAGTTCGGATTTTGTATATGTTGGGAAAAATACACAAGGTATTCCTGGAAAATTTAGGAAGGAGGCTCGTGGACAGGTCGTGATAAAAATAATAGTTAGATTTGGTACCTAATTTTTATCAGTTAAAAAATAATTTCTTACACTAGATTATTACATACAAAGTCTCCTATCCGTGCAAGTGCTGCTGGAATTGATTGAGATAAAAAGCCATTTCTTATTTGCTTATCTATTCCGTCAAAGATAAGTATAAATCTTTTTTTATAGAACGATGCTTTTCCTCTTTTTACCCACGACTCAAGGAGTTGTTGTATCTGAACCATTAGGTCTGACAGTGAGGCTAAAACACCAGTATTATTGATTTCTAGATCTAAGGCTTCAGAGATCGATCCAATGGTATGCTCATAGAGTTGTCTCGCATCAATACATTCATCGCTTTTAACAAAAGCATAGCCAAATATATCTCGAGTGACACTATTACATTCGGAACTCTCTGTTGTAGCACTAGAGCCATTAGAATGATCTTTGCTAACGGCGTTCCTATAAAATTTCGACAGTTTATCCAAAACTGCTCTAGTTATAGCAGTTTTTCCAGTTGCTTCCAGGCCGTGAACAATGATGTTGCGAGATGGTGCACCATTTATCTACCGAAAATTCATAGTTTTAATTTCTTAAAGCGTCATCCATTTTTTAAAATTAGAAAGAATAAGAAACAAGCGAGACATACTGAAGTCAAAGTTTTCAACGCGTGGATTTGACGCTCTCGGCATGGTAACAGAGACGATATAGTAGATAGAACTGAGAGAGGAATCTCGAGAGATAAGTCCATTTTGAGGAAATAAGTATCCTTTCAGCTTTTAAAAATTAGAGCATTTTAAATTGTTACATTTATCTTAGTCTCCTTTTCTTTCTAAAAATTAAGACTGATCAGGCCTTCTTGTGAATACGTGGGTAAGTGTTCCTCTGACATAAACATCTCTGAAACCCAAGAACGCGATATCACGTGTATAGTAGATTTACAAACGTCCCGTAATGTTTAAAACAATCTTGAGATCACGTGACCCGCTAACTTCTTTAGGTCAAACAATAAATTTTGTGAATCTACCCAAAAGTCATGCAAATATACGTGTACGGGATCATATACCCCATAATCAATACTTGGAATCTATAAATTTATTTCACACATTGCAAGTAGTTTTAACTACTACTGTGTTGTGGCGACAGTGATCACTAAGCACTTAAAGTAATGTTTGAATATAAAGCTAAATCGACAGTATTGCGTATGTCTACACTAAAGAAATAGAATACAAAAGTTGCGTCGATCGCAACTTCTTTTATCGTTTTTGAGAAAGCCTCAATTGAGGCACATGTATATTCCCAAGGCACGAACATTAGCATGATAAAATTGGTTGTTGTGATAGCTATCACCAAGTTCTTCGAGCAGTTATTTTGCAGTTATTTTGCAGATAATATCTGATCATCATGGCGTCTCCAATACTTTTTGTTTGCCTGTTTCCACTAATAATATACCTGATGCTGCATTACATGATCAACACAGACAACTTCAGATGTCTGAAGATTTTGATAAATCTCAGATGGCGTTTGTGTGGAAACTTGGGAATTGACAAAGTCAAGGATCTCCTCTATCATACGAATATCTTTGTGTGGTATATGGTATCTATGCCGTGGCTTGATAGCAAGCGTCTTATCATCGAGAGATGGCTTTATACTAAGCTTACTATCGTATTCAAATGGAGTCATTTGCGCTCTATCGCGCTGTTTATTTTTTTTGCTGACGAGTTACTATTGATGGAGGCACTCTAACGGCAGTAGAAACCATATAATAAATATTGAGAGGAGTTGAAATCAGATTGTCTGAATCGAAAGCCACAGCTTTGCCACATGATCTTGACCAACTGGTTGATCACCTTAGTCAAGGCCGTTCGATGTGAGACTCCATCCTCATTACTTCAACTATGATCCAAGTGAGACAGGTAACTGATTAAGGTCAAAGAGATAGTTGACATCATTCAAATCTTTTTGTAGCTATCAAAAAACTTAATTTGTTCTTTTTAATATCAAAATTGAAAGACAGCAATCATACCAATCGGCTCCAAATACTCAACTCGTTAGTGAAAAAGTCCTATTGATCAAATGATGCTAGTTTTCGTTTCTTTGTGTGTCGATTATAGGTTTTGTTTATCTTGTCTTGTTTACTTTTGAGGAAATCTTCAATGGCACACGTAGAGCAGCATTTAGAGCATAATCAACTGCTAGATTTTATTTTAAACTGAAAATCTATTGAATAACTTGTAGTTCTTTAATGGTTGACAAATTTTTATTTAGGAGGTGTTTGAAGGGTTTTCATAAGAGACGAGTCAACAAGATATGAGATTTTAGAAACACGTTTTAAATATTGCGTCGATGAAAAGATCGCGTTAACATAAAATTATGCAGCATTATCCCAGTCACGTGATCGTAAATATCGTTTTTAGTATATAATTTTCCAATTCGGATATAAATATAATTTCTGTTTTATCAACATGCCATTTTTTAGCATACCCCTGCTAAGACTATATGATTTATTACACTACCCTTGTCACACTTGTTTAATAAGATACTAGTGCGACCACAGTAACAACACTAAAATATATCATGAACTCGTAGGATAGTGATAATTGATCTGAATCCGAACATCCACGCAATTTAAATACTTGATCTAATGTCATTCTTCAACTTCCCTAAGTATTCCGAGATATTCTCATATCTTGTCCTAAGCGAGATCGATACCAACCTAGCTTCTCGCTAAGTAATTATACTGAGGGATCAACCATGACACTATTGAGGGAATTATACTACAGAGATTTTCATCAATATTATTTATAGGTCTGAAGCTCTTCCTACTACGATAACAGTTTTCCTACCTGGGATTTTATTACAATATATTATGCTGACCCTTCTTCCAAAAGAGCTGTGGTTCAATATTCCTTCCTTATTATCAGTAAAATCAAGACTGAAATTGACGATCTTATTTGTGTGAGACTTGCGATAAGTTGGAAAAACGACAGCTTTGTATTCGTAATGTTAAATATGCAGTTACAAGTAGGACCACTTCCTCAACGACCCGAACACATTTGTTGTTGGTCTGTGACCTAAGCTATAATAGTGACATTCTTCATCTCTGTGTCTAGCAACATTTATTAAGCAACGCTTTTTTAAAATAATCAGGAGCTTCCTTGAAAGGCGAGAGATCCTGAACACGGTATTTGCGTTCGTAGGCTAGCTGCTATTAAGTGTATCTCGTTCCAATACCACTAATAGTTAATTCTGTTTAAAGTATAAGGTTAAACTTCCTTGGAATGATTGTAGGGTTGTGATTCTGTATAAAAATTGCTTCTAATATTCACTCGGCTCACAATACCCATTTTAAGATCCAAGTGGATGTTTTATATCCGTGCCGCTTTGTTGCGGTCAAGTAATTGTAAGTAGCTATGATTATTTTTTTGTCTGCACTTAAATTTCTCTTCTCCAAAATGGTTCCAGCAGGTCCTATTACAGTCACGCTAGATAGAGTGAATAAAGTATTTTTCAACCATAGTAAGGCGTTGAGCGAGTGTAACTTTACAGTTCCCATCCCATGTGATATTATTAGCTTTCGGTGTAGTTTTGAAGTGTTACTATATGTGGTTATGGTACATAAGGTTGACAACAACAAAACTTTTATTTCTAGGGCAACGACATAATTCAAAAGGATTACGTGAGTATGTGACGTAACAAGATTGAGAATTAATGAAATATCACGTGGAGTGGGCGTTGTAAATTTATCCGTAGAGCGACCCTAAATAGACAAGTCCCTAGCGAAACTCCATAGAATCGATTATTATGAAGCCGTTATTAGAAATATACACCCATAGTGACTTTTGCAGAAAGGCAAAATTTTGATCGCTAGCTTTAGATAACTACATGTCAGGGAAGGGGTTTGATAGAGTCAGTCGGCTTGGGAGTGTGGTTGATGTTGGCGATTACAGCGGTGGGAAATCAAAAGTTCTGCAGTATAATTTCGAGTGTCTCATCAGAAATAAAGGGTAATCCACTTGTAGCAGCTATTACTGGTATGTGGGACTTCAATTTCAGAGGTTAAAAGATGGTCGTCGGATTAGTGATGTTGTCTGCTTGATCACCAGCCGATCGTAACTCAAACAGCTGAATAGGGTGACAGATACGATATTGGATTAGTAGAATACACAGAACTCTGCATCTTGAAGATGATCAGAGCTGTCTGTGCTTGGAAGACTGGAGACAGGTATAGTTGTCACAGCAACACTAGCGCTATAAGCTAGCAATGTCTTTTGGGAATATCCCAGTGGAACTTCTTAATTTGGTAGTAGCTAGGGCTGATTTGCAGGCTTTTATTTTCCTAACAGAGACCTAGTATCTTCAATTAGGTCTAGCTATCTTAGAACGACTGGGATCTATTGACTGGGGCCGAATTCTACAGGGGGAAAATAACAACCTGAGGCGATCCTTCTCGGCAAGCGAGACTAAACGTGAAGCGAACGTTGATATTAGTCCATCCGCAAATTCTACTTACCGTCAATATATTCACATGGTTCTACCAGTAAAGTTGTCTTCCATTTAGTGTCTTCTATAAACTGTTTAGTTCTCATGTTATGTAAAAATATTCTTAAAGGAATAGATAACTGGCACTTTCTCCCACCTTTTACGTTGTGATAAAGAATACCAATTCTTCTCATGTACCTACTAATTCGAAGATAGCAGTTAGACCTCATATCACAAACTGAGGTAATACCGTGTTCAATTTTTAGCATCAGATTCATACTGTCTTGACGGACGACCATGAATTGGATTTTTTGATTCATTAATTATTGTGTTTTGACTATGTGTGCTAGCATAAAATTAGCTCGTTCAATTTAAATATCTCATTTTGGAGTATCTGCTAGCTTGAGATCAATAGACCTTTGAGAATTACAAAATCACGAGTTGAGATATAGTTAGCTTTGATGTTTTACTAAATGGAAAACAAGGAAATGGTGACTGTAACCAATAGAGCTAATCTACTAAGTCTAAAATGCTGCTAAGTAAAAAAATATCCTTTGAGGCGCGTTCATGAAATAGATTGTAGAGCGAAGGGTCAACTCCTTTATCCGGAACTTATGAGAATTTTGTCATTATTGGCTACAGGCCTATTTTTGCAAAGCTAGGTACAATCTCTCCATGTAAATAATAAATCTATTTATTTGAAATTAATGAACGTTGAATAGAATAATATATTACTTAGCTAACTTTATCTTATATACATTATTAATAGGGGTAAATATACACGTGATCATAAGATTATGTGACATCATCTCATAGCGTCCAGCATAATATATACATAGATCTAGATAATTCGTGATCATAATTCATTATAAGGTCTAAGAAGCTATTGAAAACGAGCTGGCCGAGAAATAAGACAGCTGTTTCGTTCTGTAGTTTCCTGTGTTCTGTCATCATCCCAAGCATTATTGAAACCATTCAAGTCTACTTCAGTGCTCCCTCGATTGGTATGTCCATTTTGACGAGATCGAGAAAATGAGCCATTTGCAGCACCCCAATCAGGACCAGGATTACGAGGTTCGCGCTGAGAAAGACTGGAAGGTTGTCCAGATCTAGATGCTTCGTCTAATTTGCATCCGTTGGCAGGTCGCTGACTACCTATTGCACCAGCAGTTATGGAATGCGTTTCTCGTTCCTGACAAATTCGGCTAGACCCATTTGCTCGGGCTGAGTTACCACGATTCTCAAAGAGCGATAAATTACTTAGGTTATTATTAATGTAAACCTCATCACGGTGTGTCATACCACCTACAGAGGTTGGAGTAAGATTCGGCGTTCCTGAGGCTGCTGAGGAATGACCGTAGTCAGTATAATGGGTTATATAATGGGAAAATGCAGTTGGAATGCTGGATGTGGATGGTACAGGTGATGGGGTATACGAACGCAGATCAGCGAACGATTTAGCAGCTCGAAGATTATGAACTCCACTTAGCCCACCGATTCTAGGGGATTGTGGAATATCAAGAAGCCCTGAAGCTTGGCGCCCAACTGCCCGTTGATAATTTTCATTACCGAGAGCTTCAGAAAAGTCTATAGTAGCTGCACGATTTAAGCCGCGGCGAGATTCATTGTAGTATCCACCTGGAAGTTGAGTGACAGGTGAATTCAAGTCGGTTGGCCGTTTCTTTAAAATTTGTACACAACGACCATCACCTTCACCTTGTGACCGATGCTCCAAGCCAAGATGATGTGCCATTGTGTGAATTTGTCTGCGGTCTGCCGGACTAATAGATGCGGGAAATATTAAACTATCTCTATTTGGATCTTTTTTGAACACCACGATATCAGTGTAATAGCCAAGGCTCACAGGATCGTTAAGATCAATATCTATTTAAATCAACTTTAAATCTTTTAATGATTGTCTGTCATACCTTGTCCAAATTTATCTCGCATAGAAATAGGTGAAGGTGAAACAGCATGGCTAGATCCTATTGAGTTCATAGATGTTTGAGTATGAAGTGGGTTTTGAACTTGTCCAGGAGGAATAGGTCGATGTTGCTCTTCAAGTTGGCCCCGCTTTTCCCTTTTGTCTCTTTCAATTCGTTCTCTTTCCTGAAGAGGAAGCATCTTTTTGTACTCTACTCTTAATTTACGTCCATTTAGTTCTAATCCGTTCATGTGTTCTATAACAATCTTGGTTTCTTCTGGGCTAGAGAAATTTGCAAATGCTAATCCTCTAAAAACACCCCCATCAAAATGATAATTGAAAGCGTAAGGAAGCGGTACACTTAAATCTGTCATCATTGAAAGCATCTGCTCTTTTTTAATTGAAAATGGAATGTTTTTAATAACAAGAGCTGTGGGAATAAGGTCCTCGGATTCAGAAGTACATGTTGGAGAAGATCGACGTTGCGTTTGATGAAAGTTTGGGGGCCCAAACTGACCATTTGAATGAAGAATTTGATAATTTTGGCCTATGGGAGCCTGCTGGTCCATCCAACCCTTGAAAAGTATTAGTTTGGCACAGTTCAATGCATGTTTACATTGTCGTAAATTTACTTACATTTGGAATGCCGGGTCGCCGGTTTGTGGACTTAGTACGACCTGAAATACCCATTAGAGAGCCACTGTTAAGAGCACCATAGCTCCAGGTTTGATTGTCAAAAGGGTGACTTGATTGTAAAGATATTGTACCCATCCTATCGTATCTGGGAATAGGATCATAACGGGCTGCCGCCGCTGCCACATAATCCTCTGATGTGTAAATTCCCTGTGACTGTAAAGGTGGTGCGTTGCGATAAGACTCAAAATGTGAATTTTGTTGAATAGGTTGATGTGATGGTTGTTTGTAAATCATATGGCTCCCTCGAAGAGAGCTAGGACATCGATTCGAGGAGAAATTTTGTAAACCATAGGCGTCATCGGTATATTGCGCCATTACGATTCGTAATTCAATTAATATTAAGGAGAGTGATCTATTGGGAAGCCGCCAGTGGCATCCAGGAAGGGCCGTGAACACCCTCAGACTCCCAGGGGAATAATTTTTTAAAAAAAAAGCCTTTGTTAAAACTCACGCAACAAGCGAAGCCACGAAGACCACACCTCACACCTCACACGGCGCAAAGGAAAGAAGATTGTGAATTAAATTTCTTGGCAAAAGTAGATTCCAAATAGAGTGAACCTTAGTTTGTAGTTTTCGATTGATTAAATTTGGCGGAAACGCTAAGGATAACTCCAAGATTTTTGATTAAATGAGGATACGGTAGGTAACGGATCGTGGTCACATAAAATATTGTATTGATCAGGATTAAATCTGCAATTAGAGCCCTGACAAATAGGAATATGAAGTAGTAAAGTCGAAGTACTGTGTAGAGGAGACTTGAGTCTGAAGAATGTGGAAGGGTGAAAGAAGAAAATGGTAAGCCGGTAAACACTAGTCCTATTATGGACTAAACGGACGCTTGAGCCAGGAAAAAAATAACCTTTAAACGTAGGCACCCATGACTTTTATGTTCTAGCGATTAGTCTAAAGATCCGAAAACAGATTTGACGATAGAGGATTCGATTGGACGAAAACAACAAACACAATTTCCCATCTATCGAAAAATATGCTAAAATGAGGCAATGGCGTGAATGCTATTCTTCCGAATTAATAATATGGCAGCAGCAGTTTGCAGACCTGTTGCTTCTCTACTATGAGATGTAAGTGACACGATTGAGCAAAAGCAATTCTAAGTCCTTTAGGACTGTAATTTAATTGATTGTTTTAGGCAAGGGGTTGTAAACTTGTCGATCGTATATGCACTTTCAAGATTAGAAAAAAGCTACTGACGTCTGATAGAGAAGATTGGTATTTTTGGATTATTTCATGCCATCGTCCCACAACTTACCCATTCATCATAAAAAAGAATGAGTGGATCCTGATAAAAGAAATAATACATCACTGCAATAACGTCTTTAAATAAATTTGAGTAGAGGCAATGTTAGCCTGTGGGCCTTTTCGTTTATAATTGGTATTAATTGGCTGGAATATGGTCCAGGCCAATCAACACAGAATGACTGAATTCACAAACTACCAAGCAGTGAAGGTTAATGCTACAGCCTAACACTACTTAATACCGGTGCTTCTACCTCGAACTTCTCTCATTACAATCAATGAGATCTCCCATGTGAAAAATAATGATACCAGTCACAGGTGAAAAATATATATATTATAACCATCAACGATATGAATCAATTCACTTCTATCTCTTCTATTGAGCTTAAGGGGGCTTCTGTGAAACTAGGCTTCAGCCGCTAGGTGCTCGACCAAATACTGTACCATATGTGAGTGATCTTACGGATTGGATTCTCAGATCATCCATTGCAAAGATGTCGCGTATTTAAAATATCTCTCTCCATCTTCTGGTTTTATTGGTGATAGCTTTCTTTGACAAGTTAAGTAACTTTGCGTGTCAAAATGTATGATTTAATTGTCCATATCGTGCTAACACGGAGAGCAGGGATTTTATCGGTATATCATGATGCTCCGAAGACGGGATTGACGCGTCCGCGTCAATTATTCTAAATATAGAGAAGATCAACGAGACAAGTTCTAATTTAAGAGGAAATTAACCTGCAAAATACACTGACAATTGATAATAATAATAAATAAAGTCCGATTACGTCGAATCTACAGGTTTATAACATTATGGGCATGAATTCTATGTGCAATTATCTCCTTACATGCACAAGCATACTGCTACATTTTCAGGAACGAAAAAATAAAGCAATGCTCAGTAAAGCACTGCTCTCCAAATCAAATCTCGAGCCCCCGTAAATTTTCAAGTTTTAAATTAGTTACCATTAGAAAATCGTTTCTGCTTATGAGCGAAATAATTAACGTCCTTAAACAATCAACTATAAAGTGGGGTTGATTAACATAATTAAGCCATGCAAAGAGTTTGCAAGGGCTAGACGACAAGACTTGTTCCAATAGGGTAGGTACCGAATAACTTACAGTCAGTTCCGGATAAGCTTTGGCAACAAACGACCCCTAAAGTCTGTGTGAGTATTTCTCCCCCCTAATGTTTTTTGAAGATCTTAATTCTACAATCATTCAACAGCTCTAGGAAGGTAGTTATAGCCTTATTATGTGAGAAGATATTTCGGATCCTTATCCGTGCTTGCCTTAATTATTTGCTTAGCGATTCGGCAGGAATAGCCTTGGAAATAAACCCCTTAAAATTCAACCAACGACAATGATGATATTTTTTGAACGAGCATGCAGTAATTTATCCACTGCACTACGACTAAGTTTGTATGTATTAGTCCATCATTCCACCTTTAGGGCGTCTAAATCCAGGAGCTACGCTGGTGACTTGGAAATCAAACTTAAGCAGATCAGCTTTCTCTTCGCAATTGATCAGCCATTACCCGTGAGCACTTACATACCCACATATGAGGGAGAAGTTTCGTGAATTTAAGATGAGTTTGCAAATATCTACAGCGACATTTTGTAGCATCTTTCCAGCCGGGATGGAACCGACTATCTTCCATACCCCCAAAAGGGCTAAAAAACCTTACTACCCCTATCAAAATTTATATTTTAATTGGCTGGACCTACTTTAGCTTAACTCGTGTTTCCTAGGACAACAAGAAGTACGATTCAAGTACGTTGCATTCTTTTATGATTCAATAATGTTATCATTAACGCTTCAAACCTTTTACTATGAATCAACTTTCGTCATATTGTATGCGTCTTAAATTACAAACATCAGGAAAATTTGTGATAATTCTATAGATAATTTGTGTTCATAATTCCATAATCTTAATATTACCCAAATAAATCCTCCAAACGAAGTCTTCAAAGCTTGCGAAGCGGCTATCGAACCTACACCAGCATATTTTGCTTCTGAGGGCTACGAAATCATGAAAACTTGCACGATTTTTGGTAAAATTGCGCCGAAATCTGAGCGTGGATATGTTCTAGCGTGTGGTAGATTTGTTACACGGCTAGCAGGGGCATCAATTCGTTTATCAGGCAGCCTGAAAGTGGACTGTCATTAGCGATCGAACCTAAAGCTAACTAATGTAAGCTGGGAATTTGAGGTTGGTTCCAGCACCCAACATAGTTAAGGGCCCTCGAAATCTCCACTTACTTACCCCATACTCCGGCACCGAAACGTTGAGGCAGAAAAATAAATTCGTGACCTCACGGCATCGAAAGTTGATGCCAAAAAAACACTCACTACGCATTGTGAAAAAGGGATCACAATCCTTGATCGAGATATCTTGAATGAGCGACAGAAATGAAGGAATGAAATATTAAACTATCTATCCATCTCAAAAGTATTACATGAAGCTCTGCGGAACCGCGGTGTTAATTCTGGCGAAAAACATCAATTTGAGGTCGAAACTCAAACTATCGATGGTTAGATGCATCCAGATAGCATTAAACATCGCTGGCCAAAATTGTCTAGATAAAAACTTTAAAATAGCCTTCTTCTTTAGCAAAGAAGATGAAGAAATTTACATCATTGCAGTCAATCAGTTACTGAAAATATATGCGACTTATAACTTAAATCCTCGTATTGCTGTTATAAATAAAAATTTAGCATTTAAAAGCGCATTAACAAGAGTCTTCCCTAACTCCTATGCCGCTGGCATATTTCAAAAAGTTCGTTGAATTTAAGCAATGAGAGTCAGAAAATAAATGGTTATAGTCGAGGTTTTACCACCTGATAAATTCGCTGGTCTTTATTTTCCTAACTTAGCTCTATTTAAACTTTTCTGTAGTGAAAGGCTTTAAAAAGACTTATTGCTAGATGTTCATACATAATTAGAAACTCATAACATTTTTTTAATAGGAAGACCTTTCTTCAGGTGTTTTTATTGAGTGCAAGCAATGCGTCGTAACCTCAATTTATAACTGAGCTGGTATGATAATACTATCTAACCTTTATTGATGAACAAGATGTTACCTTTAAAAAATTAATAAGTTATGTATGCAATATAGATGGCAGCCCACTAGGCTCTTATGGGGATGAGGGAGCTCGTTTCACTGGCCTCGTTACAAAGGGATTTCTTCGAAAAAATCGAGTGATGGATATTAGCACCATCGAGAGCTCAAAAGATGACCTATATCGTAGGAAAATGCGATGATGTTCTTCAACGTTTTTTTGCGGATGATAAATCATTTGGGGTTTTCACCATTTCAGGTTGAAAAGGGTTTCAACCTACGGGGACCCTTAGGGCAAAGCTTCTGTCGATAAGTCGGATTTATGCAATCACAGCTGTTTTTAAGATTAATTAGTCGACTAAACTAGGGCGAGATCCGGACCATTATGATGACACTTTCAGTTATATCGCAAGACGTGAAAGGCTACAGTTCAAGGCTCTAAATATTTTAGGCTGTTATTATTTTCTAGAGCTTTCGTGCCCAAAGCTAACTAAGGGGTACTGTTTTGTTAATGAAGTATAGGTTGCACCTCAAGATATTTCTTTGGAATTTTGAGAAGTTCATTCTATTGTAGGTATAAGTTCAAGTATCTACTATCCGTCCTACCCAATGTCGGCCAACGTTCATTGGTTCCATTATTTTGGTTAGTTTGTCTTAGATCGCCCAACCAATGGAAATCCTCATAAGTATGCTATATAAATTTCAGGGGATAATTTTATTAAATATCTAATTTATTAACGCCTTACCCGATTGTGAGTAAACATGTGACTTCCCAATTTGAACTTGAAAATCAGAACTGAATCTCGTCCTGACCCCTCGTCGGCCAGCGCTTTACCCAATTGGGAATCAACTCATGTGACTTTCCTATCTGATTCAGTTCTGGCTCCGGGAGCGTTTCGTTCATTGGCACTTAGATGTATGTCACGAAATAAGACTATGTTCTTATTAAAGGAAAATTTGATCACGAATCGAGTAAGAGGTCCAAGGGGACCGTTTTTCTTATGCTACTTCGCTAAACTACGTATGGCGCTAACCGCTAGCTAACGCACTAACTAACACCAAATAGGGGTAGTCAACCCCATAAAACCAAAAAGCAGTATACTACTTTTGCATACAACTTCGTTTTTTCAATCCCTGTAACATATGAATTTTATGCACGATTTGTCATCTTATTTCTCACGGAAATTTCAATTTTTCTCTACACTTAAACTCGAGGCCCAACATCATTAATTTCATATAGCAATTCGGAATTTTAAATTAATGTAATTACTGTTTCTTGAGATTATTATTACATGAAATTTTTGTCATTAAATATACGGAGGAAAGCGATTTTATGAAGAAAACGAAGAGCGGTGATTTTTCTGATCGCAGAATCAAAATAGAAAAGCTAATTCCTGAGGATAAAAACCTTTTTACTTTCTAGAAATTAGATAATAAAGTATTAAGATGAATGGGACAGTTATATCAACTAAAAATAATTTAACTGAATAGAAATTGATCAAGATATGGTGGTAAATGTCTGAAGGAATTGCCAACTTGATGTTTTTGATGAGAAATTTGATGACAGATCGTGCATGAAATTCACGTGTTACAGGGGTTGAAAAAACGGGGTTGTGTGCAAAAGTAGTATACGTCTTTTTCAGAAACTCTAGTCTGACTACCCCTATTAGGACCGTTCAGACTTAGAATCCGGAAATTTTCAATTTTTCGAATTGCTGAAATTGTATATGGAGTAAGCAAGATTTCTGCAGATTGATGTCACCACGCATTTTCCGTAAATCAAAGCGATATATGCCCACTAATTATTATATTCAACGCACAACCTTGCCAAAATTTTACAGTCGGTTTTCTCTCATCTATTAATCGGTGGCATTTAAATTACTACGTTATCTATGAGAATCGATTTCATCATTCGTCAGAATGATTGCAGATATTTGGATCCAAAGACTGCTGTGCTTGACTGTTGTGGGCTCTGCCCGATTCGGTTGGCTGGTCTGTCTTTCAGGCCCAGCCTTGTTTTACGAGCTAATACACGTGATCTGAAATAGAAACTAGGTCTCAGGATCAGTAATCACTCGCTTAATTATCCTGAGAGGCTGGAGAACAGGTCACCTAGAGTAGCGAAGGAAATCACAAATCTAAGCTAAGCTCTAGTGTCTGCATTAATACTAAAATTACATAACTATCACATGTAAGTTTGATGTATATCCCTATCTCATGTTAACCAGTTTTTCTAAATTATATTATGTAAGACTACCGAAAGCTAGCCAACTTGGCAAGTAATTCCAACTTCTACTACAAACAAGAAATGAGTCAATTGATGAGATCTACATACAGAAAGATAGTCTTATTTATCCAGGCCTCATTTTTTTTTTAAAGCTTTACCTTGTCACGTTAAGAAAATATAAACCTTTAACTCGAAATATTCGGTCCATGGATAGAACAAGCTAGATAGATACTTTGACATGTACTAAAATAACAACATGCCGCCGCCAAGTTGACCAGACATTCCGAATTAGATCATCGCTCTATTGCTTTTTATGTCAAAAGTACCAGTAATTTTATCCGTCACAGATATAGATAAAGGGCTTCTTCGATTTTTTTTGCTCTAGATAACATCATCTAGCCACTTCATGAAATACATCAAATGCAGATAAATCCAAATTCTGACGGAAAAACATGAAAGCTATTACTATTGGTCGATTTTGGAAATGGAAGATCAAAAAGTTACATTTTGTATGGTAGAAATAATGTATCTAATAATACAAAAAAATTTATTTAAGGCAGAGTCCATCCCGCAAAAGATTTCAAAAAAATATTCCACATCTCTCAATCATTCTCTTGACACATTAAATCACATCCTCTCAAGATTTTCTACATTTCAAATTTCTTCACCAAGATCTTCAATGGCACCAGAACCATGTGCAAGCCATAGTAAGATTACAATGAAAAAAAAATCTGGCAAATATGCAATCATAGCTTGAGTTATCTAAGAAATTTAACAGGTAGTACACGAAATGTGTGACTCAATGCTAGTGATTTTGATTGCATTGTAACTTGGCTTGAAGATAGCAATAACTACAACAGCTTAATTGGAGCTGGTAAAAGACCAAAAATTGATGGAAATGTTGCTAGAAAATGCAAAATGCTAGAAAAACTAGCAAACCATGTGAATGAAAATTCACTAAATAGATTAGGTCTCACGGGTTCCATAATGTATCATAGAATACGTCGCTATAAGCAATTATATATGAAAGCAGTAACTTTCCTAAGACAAACTGGCGCTGGAATAAGCGACCAAGATAAGAAAAAAGGGATGCAGACAATAACCCAAATTGGTGAATTCAATTTGTCTGTCCTTTGAAAGAATGGACTTTTTGTTTGGAAATAAGCCAAACATGGGCCCACTGGCAATTTTGGACTCATCCTGGAGAAATGAGATTCGAGAAATGGCGACTGTCATAGGAGCTGTCGGCGAAAGCCTATCCGAGAATGAGAGCGGGGAAGGAACAGAGGAGGAATTGGAGAGGGAGGGACAGGAGGAGGAGAGGGCAGTGGAGGAGACAATCGCATTATCCAACGTAAGATTCAATAGCGATCACCAGGATTTATTGCTGAGTCTAGTTTTGAGACGGTTCAGCAGTCTAGCGTTCAACGACGCCATCATAGGCGTTAATATTCAACTAAACTGGAAGAAGGCCTTGAAAATTGAAGGACTATACCGAATAGGCGGAGGATTGATAGAAACGCAGTGGCAGATATAGTGGGTGGTGGGGTTGAGAGGAGGATAGCTTGGGACCAGGAGAACTGAGACGGATGGAGGAAATTGCTGGCCGTTCTCGAAGGCTGGACCTCGAAACAACGATGTCGTGATTTAAGTATTAAGCAGGTAAAAACTCGTATTGTATAGTTTAGTAAAGCTGATGTATCTATCTAGGAGCATACAACGGTAATAAGGGGCATCAAAAGGGCTAAGCGAGAGCGGTAGCGAGGGCATTTCACCTTTAACTATCTACATCAAAGTACCTTATATTGCCTTTGTCACATAACTTCTTTAATGCTATATCACCTTTAATACCTGCATTTGACAAACGAAAGAGGTAAAACTTTTCGAACTGGAAAATGCAAAGGATTTAAGCCTCTTTAATCTGGAAGAAGCGAACAGGTTCAAAACATAGGAAATAGTGACAGGAGCCGAAATTGAGAAGGAGAAGATGGGAAAAGGGGCACGGCTAATGTTGTTGAGTTCACTTCTAGCCTCAGACTGTATATTCATTCAAGAACGCCCCACATCACTCAAGGATGTGGGAAAAGGAGATCTACTATTACTCTCTCTTCAACCCTCTCGGGGATCACGATTTTTAGTATTTAATGTTTACAATGCCCCATCAGGAGCTACTAATCCGGGCGCCGGCGTTGATCACCTACTTTCATTAACTAGAAACTTCACCAATATAAATGTGCTACTTGCTGGGATTTCAATCTTCATCACAAGGATTGGTACTCATCTTATACGGGATCACCTTCTCCGCAAGCAGAAAATTTCAATGAATGGATTGAATCTAAACAACTTTCATTAATCTCTGAAGTAAATGTCCCAACAAACAATAGGGGAAACGTACTAGATTTCTGTTTCGCTTCTCAACAACTAGTTTCCACAGGAATCATCTCCTCGGTCCAAACCGAATTTGGGGTGACCTCTGATCATTTCCCTGTGCTAATCACAATTCCAAGTTTTTCAAAATGCCTGCCACTAGCTTCCAAACTTCGATTTGGGATGATCGACGAGAAAATATTTCGTGACTTACTCATAATGCAGATTCAAGATTTAAACACTTCTTTGCAAAAACTGGCTGTGGAGATTGAAATTAGGGCCGAAAAACTCACTAGAATTTTACAAACGTCATTTTCAGGCTCAGCATCTCGCTCTCTATCGCATAATAAAGGGCGACCGTGGTGGGACCAGACTTGTAGGGAGGCCAAAAGACAGTTTCGAGAAATTTCTCGTTTTAGCATTCCTAGCTCAACTGATAGAAAGGCCTAAAGAAAAGTAGTCAAGAAAGCAAAATTAAATTTCTTTTGAAAAAACTCGATGAAGCTAGTAGTGCAAAAGATGCTTTTGAAATCTCCAAATGGCATAAGAGCAAGGGACAATTTCGCACCCCGCCCTTACTAGATCCATTTCACCCTGAAAATGAACCGGCTCATACTCTGGAGGGTAAACGAGACATACTAATGAGAAACTTACTTTCCAATCAAAAAGACACTGAAGATATATCTCATCACATACCTACGGCCGCCTCTCGCTCGCTTCCATCCCCACAAATCACCGAAGAAGAAATATCAGATGCTATTCTCAGGACTGGGTCCACAACACCAGGTAAGGACGGGATTTCTACAGCTTTACTACGTCTGGCTTGGCCTTTAATTTCGGCCCCTATTTTTGATCTTTTTCAGGCCTTTTTCAGGCCTTTATCGAAGTCGGGTATCACCCTAAATGCTTTCGTATTGCAATCTTAGCTATTACTGAAAAACCAAACAAAGTGGATAGATCATCTCCGAGATCATATCGACCAATCGCCCTCTTATAAGTATTAGGAAAGGGGCTTGAAAGACTGATGGCTAAGCACATGTCATGGATCGCAATAAAATATAAAGTTCTTACCCGTCAATAATTTGGTGCACTACCGCTACGATCATCTATTGTAATAGGAAGTTAGATATGGCTATTTGAAATCTTTATCTAAAATGGGTTTTATATTTGATCTAAGGAGAGAATCTACAATCTATCGGGGAAGTAGTATAAGTAAANTGTAATAGGACGTTAGATATGGCTATTCGCAATCTTTATCCAAAATGGGTTTTATATTTGATCTAAGGAGAGAATCTACAATCTATCGGGGAAGTAGTATAAGTAAACAAGCACTAATGCGCGTCTCCAACGCGTAGTAACCGGGCAACCGCCAACTGTCACGGGAATAGTTTAATAATAGGGAACGCGTAGAACCGGATGACTTCCGGTTCATAATCTAAGGGCACAGCCCGTAACATCTATGGATCTTACAACATGCTTAACACACGATGTTGAAGCTGCAATGGCTAAAGGCTGGACTGCCTCAATTGCCACTCTGGAAATCAAAGGAGCATTTGACGTAGTATTACCGGGTAGACTAGTACACAGGCTTCGAGAACAAGGATGGCCAAGCACTGGATATCCTCTTTTGCGAGCGAACGCAAAGTCTGCATCCGACTTGACAATGAAGTAGGACCTGTAGAACAGATTCAATGCGGACTACCACAAGGCTCTCCTATTTCACCTATCCTATTCATGTTGTATGTGTCACCTCTTTTTAAGCTTGATGAAATGAATAATTCTTTTGGATACGCGGATGATGTGGCAATCTTAAAAACCTCTCCCACCCTAGAAGAAAACACGAGAAAAATAGCTAAAGCCATTAATCAAGCTTTATCATGGGGCAGCATTGAAGGATTAACGTTTGATCCTCAAAAGTCCGAGTTATTACATTTCAGTAGAAAAAATCGAGGCAAAAAAAAACAATCCCCCTGTCATCACAGATGGATTTATGATTCAAGTTGATCAGAAGAAACCCTACCTCAAATGGCTTGGAATACAGTTCGACCAAAAGTTGAGCTTCAAGCAGCACGTAAGCATTCAAACATCAAAAGCCCTTCAAGTTGCTAGCGCCCTTCGATGCTTTGGCAATACAATCCGAGGGATATCCCCTCAGTTATCCAAGCAAGTAATCAGTGCATGTGTCCTTCCTATTGCATACTTCGGTACACCAACTTGGTGGCCTGGTAAACCCAAAAAAAATGGAGATCGTATCATTAGCAATAGAGTTGGATTGCATCTGAATATGCTTGATAAGATGCATAGAGCAACAGCTAGAGCTATTCTACCTGTATACCGTACCACTCCCACTGCTACTCTCTACCGTGAATCAGGACTCAATCCCGCTGAGCTTACTTTAGAGCATTTATATAGAAGAGCTGTTAAACGAACTCGAAGATTGGATCCCTCCCATCCTTTAGTCATAAAATGCCACAGACTCCCCTCCAGACCTCCAATTACACTTTTTTCGCGTAAAATAAGAACTATTCCACCTTCGGAACAGATAGACCCTCTTTCTATTCCATCCTGGGAAAGGTTTGGCACACGTAACAGACTTTCAGTAGCTACCTTGGACTTTTCCAGTCCTGATAGGAAAGCGAGTCTATTTCGTGATTTTCTTAATAACCTCCCCGAAAGCGATATATTAGTTTTCACAGATGGCTTCAAACTCCCTGATGGGAGAGCGGGTATTGGATTTGTTATCTTCCAGTTGGATCGACAGATAGGCGTTGGATCTAGCCCATTAGGCAAAAACAATGAGATGCGTGATATTGAATTGCATGCCGCATTTAAAGGCATACATACCGTATTAAATCTCCCTACAATTCGCTTCGCCAGTAATTTATGGCTCTTCATAGATAATCAAAAGGTGGTGAAGTCACTTTCGAAATATGAAAGTGTGAAATCCTCTAGTAGTGCCTACGATGAGATTATAGAAGCTAACAATAAATGGAAGTTCCGTGACCGATTAACTCACACTCTGGAGGGAGAAATAAAAGTCTGTTGGATACTTGGACATTCTGGGATAGAAGGAAACGAATTAGCAGGCCTAGAGGCAAAGAAAGGAGCGGATATTCCCCTACAAGTAGATCAACCTGAGCATTCTCTCGCTTCGCTCGAGAAATGGCTTAAAACTTATACACATGAAGCCAGAAAATCCTGGTGGAATAAACATATACCCAATAGCTACACTCAGTTAGAGATAGCTGATGCCCCCTCTCATCCAAAAGAACTTCACTTAAGCAGAAAGGCATTAGGTAGAGTAATTCCCTTTAGAACGTAGCATGAAGACTTCGCTCCATATCTTACCCGCTTCGGCCGTACAGAAGCTAATTTGCGTTGTCAATGTGGATCCTTCAAAACTCGCCTTCACTTTTTTTATTGCAGAGTTCTACGCCGACGTGGACAGCGGCTAGTCGGGCCTATCAATCTATTAATTCCTAAATTACTCGGGACACCAGAGGGAGCCATCGTTCTGACAAACTGTTTAGAGAATACATAATTTTTCGAGCAAGTATGCACTCGATGAAGAGCCCAAACTAGGGTCTCTACGCAAACACAATAACCTGATAACATCTCATAATATTAATCGCTAGTTTAGAATAGGATCGTTGGAGGAGTAGAAGATTTTAGTTGACTGATCATCAACTGAAAGGCTCAGGAAGTCTTGTATCTTAGTATCATCGATTTTGATGCATTTATGCATTGATGCTTGTAACATAATAACTCCACAGTTTCAGATAATGTGGTTTGTAACTTAATTAAACTTAGAATAGTCCTCAAGATCTAAATCGAAAGCCACAACTTGCCAGATGATTTTAATAAGTTGGTCTATTTCCAGATTCAAAGGTGTTCGATTATAACTGCTCTCATTTTTTTGATTCTAGATGCGAACCAAAAGCAGCTGGAAATTGGTCGAGGTAAAACAATTTTGGGATATCCAGGGCTTCAGTTTGGAACTATTTTATTGATTGATCAGCTATAATAAATTATCTATGATTGCTGAATAGAATTGAAGCTAGTCAGCGATAAATCATCAAGTTTTATTGAATGGGGAACTTAACTTAACGGACCGCTCCGTGCAGTAAAGTGGGTCAGACAATCAGCTTTGTTTGATCAACTTCAAGAAACTGCACCACAAGTTTAAAATTACGTTTTAGCTAATAGTGGAATTAATTTTGGACTTCTTCATTCCTGGCTGATAGAGGGAGTAGAGATTTTTTCCAGTGGGAAAAAGAATATAGACAAAATCAAGTGAGATCGATAATTACTTAATCATGACTATTAAAGGCCAACTCTCTTCTTCTTCTAGCAATCTCTGCCGGTCAAGGAATTTAATGTATTTTTTATTAATCTGTCAGCCGCCCTCATATGCTTAGACAATATTGTTGTGGTCAATTTAAATCAGAAATTTCACGATTAGCTCAACCTATTCCACTCATAAATACAAAATACCTCAAACCATCGATGATGAAATCAAGACGAGGGTCCCATTTGTCGCTAAAAGAATTCTAAATCACTGACCACCATCCTTCTCCGTAAAACGACCCAACTGTGACATTGAAAGAAAGAGAAACTCATAAGCCATGTAATTAAACACCAGAAAAATAGAATAATCTATTGATTTTTAGCAGCAAGTTACAGCAATAGTTCATCAAAAGAATTATTTATTTAAATGTATCAACAAAAAAATTGACCGGAAACACGAATCGGTAGTTAGTTCATAAATATTCGGCCCTTGTTATCATTATTTGAACATATATAAAATTGGCCCTTCTTGAAGCGATTTTAATTTTTCTTTGTACAACTGTAGTCGGTAGCTACAAAAGATAGATGATAATAACACCTCCACCTTTGTATTAATTTGCCTCACACTCTTTTGGTTTTCTGCCAAAAGATGGGTCAGTTTTCCGTCAAAAGTGGAAAAATTACTTACATATAGTTCCACACCTACCATGAAGTATCTTCTTGATTTTTTAGAGTAGCTGAACAAGGTTAAGTTTTTTTTTGGAATCTTTCTCGAATTATTCTCCAACATATAGAAATTAGAGTTAAATTTCGAGAAAACCGAATTTATAACGTTACTCTGAAGATCCCCAAAATACTTGATCTATGTCACATTATCATACATTCTTTCTGAACTCGTCCCTGCCCAGCAATAACTTTATCCACAACGCCTTGAACAGGACCCGGTCTCCTTTCATTTCTTAGTTGGCTTCTAGAGCTTGGGATTTGATCTCTAATTTGCTCTCTTCTCTCATTTCTATGAATTGCCCCAATATTTTCTAGGTTTTGATTGGGTCTTGGTACAGAATTTGGGTCATGAGAGTTTGAATAAGTATTAAAATTGGAAATATCTGGTGGTACATATGCTTTTTGTGTCGCAGCTACTTCGTAAGAGGGCGGAGGCTGTTCAGGTTCGGCGCCTAGATTTATAGATTGTGAATTCTGTTGACTTCTTATGTTCATGACACTCCTTCTAGGTGGAATTACGGGTCTATTTTCAGCTCTAACTCTAGAAGTATTTGTACTTGATGATCTGTTGGTATCTGCCTCTACCTGTCTGTTACTTTGAATTGCATGTATATTTTGTTGATGCGGGAAATTATTTGCACGACGACGTGCATTTATTGTTGCTTTATGCCGTTGCTCTTCTTCCTCTTGGAGTTGAATAGCTATTGCCAGATCGTGGTCCTCTTGCTCAATTTTTTGTGATTGTGATAATTGGGGTTGATTGTCTGCAATTCTATCATTTATTAATAGCTGATTCGTTTGTCGTGTGATTCGACTCGAACTGCCATTTTCTTGACTGGATGTTAGATCGGACGATACATCACTGATAAGTTTAAAATCTCCAGAATAAAACTGAGTATTTTCTCCTGTCACATCTGTAAGAGATTCCCATATAACCTCATTATTCTTAGCGTACCCCATATCGGTCACTAATTGCAGCAATTGTAAAGTTTTAGGGTGTAGATAAAGTGTAGAAAAATGATTATTACGAAACAAGATCGCAAAATCACCAGGAGAAAGTGAAGTCCTAATAGATTCTAGGCCAAATGGGGTTAGTTGGGTTGCATAAGAGTCAAAAAATGCTCTAATGACGGAAATATCTTCCAGGAGAATTTGCTCTTCTAAATTAAGCCCTTCACCACTTAATTTAATTTCTAAATTTTCCTGCATTAGGAGTGTATTTTGCGCATCTTCATAAGTTTTTGCAGATCTCAGTAGTGCTGCATACTCAGGTGAGTTAGGCTGCGGAAGCCAGCCATGGATTAGAAAGACTCTGAATGTACTATACAAATGGACTTCTCGAGTTTTTTCAAATAAGCTTGCCATTGAACTTCTATTCCGTAATTTTTCTTCTGATGTTGAACCCTTACGACTACGGCCAGAGTCTTCGAGAAAAAATTTAGGATTGACATTCATACCTGTATGAAGAGAGACAAGAAAAGAGTAGAGATCTGTCACGTCTGGTAATTCATCGGTGATATTTCCGTGGCGTCCAGAAGTTATTTCGTCAAAGACTGCGTCTAGAAGAAGCCCAAGACTAACTTGCTCACGAGATCTCAGAGTTTCGACCAAAGGTGTTTTTAATCCCGCAGGTGTTGACAATGTCAAGGCGTTAACCAATCCTAAGAGAGGACAGGGACCGTTAGCATTCTGAATCAGTATTGGTGAAACCTTTGTAATGTCATTCGATTTTGCATCACACCATTTAATCTTCTTATTATCATACATTTCTTTTCTCTGGCTTCGATTTTCAGGATTGAAGCTCGACTCTGTTAAATGAAGTGAGTCGTGGGATACTCTTTGGGGTAATAGAGGGGGCTCTTTGGCAGAAGGCTTTTGACTAAGTGAATTACTTCTTGATTTATTTTGACGAGGCTGATCCTCATGAGATGCACAATGTTGATTACTATTATGATGAATTTTAAATTTATGTGATAATGATTCTGTAGAGGTTTCAGCTAGACAATGAATATTATCTAAATCAACCTGCTCTTTTTTATTAGAGCCTCCATTATAAGTCGGCTCTTTTTTTATTGAAATTAGCCTTGAGTTCTATGTGAATTCAGAATTTGATCTACCTTCACTGGACAGCTGAAGTTCTTGGATTGCAGGTTCTACTTCTTGGGAGTCTTTATACATAGTCAGAGGAGCGATGCAGCTCGACTGAGGAATTGAGTTTCCGGAAGCATCACTTAATTGTGCCGATGAGATATCGCCGCTTAGTTCCTGTAAACTCTTCCCCGTTTCAATATTTTCTGAATGGGGATGTTCTTCATTTTGGCTATGCTTTTCTGTGTGTATATTGGTTACTGCGCAAAATCTTGTGAATTAAACTCACTTTTTGAAATTGGCAGGTGATGTAATTGTAAATTATTTTTTGAAATTATTTCGATCTGAGATTTTTCATTTGACTCAATGAGTTTGCCACTGATCTCGTTGCTAATGACATAATCTAATGATGATTTTGATTTTCCCAAATTTTTCAATATTTCAGAGTTCAGCAATTTAGAGTCTTGTGTGAGAGAGAGTGATCTAGGTCGAGTATTTTGGACTACGCTTTCCTCTGCATCAAGGTTTTGGGACTGTGTCTGTGGATCTTTCTCTAAATCACGGACTAAAGTCTTAGCAAATGAAGTTGCGCATGGGAGGTTGTCTGAAATTGGTTCAGAGACCTGCGAAATCAGCTCTTCAGCCGTCATCTCGAGGAAGGTGTAGAGATTTAAATCAAAATCCTACGAGCCATAAAC
>QVIK01000082.1:7261-30859 GCA_003957845.1 Oidium heveae | reverse complement strand
GGGGGGGGGGGGGGGGAATTGAGGCCAGTCACATTTGAAATATAGGCTAAGCCTTAAAGCTCCAGCTGATTCTTACTCTAGGCGGAAGTAATGCTATTTGGACATAGATGATTATAATAGAGTAATTAAGAGGCAGTTTTTAAATTTTGCTCCACTTTCTATGACCCTTATATATATAGTTTTTTAGCTATATAAAAAAATCTAGTCTTTTTTTCTTGTCCCGTCAAATCGCCGGCCCGGCACCGCGTAATTGATGTCACTGATTGAATCATAGCTGCATCATCGCTATTGTGGGATTACACGCATCACGTAAAGGAAACAAGCCCCATAATACGCGCAATAGGGCTGAGGGCGACTAATCCCGATTGCGTTACGAACCCGTGCCATTTTCGGACTGATCCGTTAATACTATCAGGGTCCTTAGTATTTGCTTTAACCATGTCGTTTCGAGTTAGGTGTAGGGCTTATAGCGGGTCCAACCTTGGTTAAGATAGTGATAATTGGCTAATATAGGAATATTTTACGCTAAATATATTTAGCGTCATTCAGAAGTAACAAGAACAATGATAGTAAGAAGGTAATCGCAGTCATATCTACTATTCCTCATCGATTTCTCAATGCAATAGAACATGTGTGTATTAACACTCTCGGGACCGCCAACAGTAACGTCCCGTAATGTTTAAAACAATCTTGAGATCACGTGACCCGCTAACTTCTTTAGGTCAAACAATAAATTTTGTGAATCTACCCAAAAGTCATGCAAATATACGTGTACGGGATCATATACCCCATAATCAATACTTGGAATCTATAAATTTATTTCACACATTGCAAGTAGTTTTAACTACTACTGTGTTGTGGCGACAGTGATCACTAAGCACTTAAAGTAATGTTTGAATATAAAGCTAAATCGACAGTATTGCGTATGTCTACACTAAAGAAATAGAATACAAAAGTTGCGTCGATCGCAACTTCTTTTATCGTTTTTGAGAAAGCCTCAATTGAGGCACATGTATATTCCCAAGGCACGAACATTAGCATGATAAAATTGGTTGTTGTGATAGCTATCACCAAGTTCTTCGAGCAGTTATTTTGCAGTTATTTTGCAGATAATATCTGATCATCATGGCGTCTCCAATACTTTTTGTTTGCCTGTTTCCACTAATAATATACCTGATGCTGCATTACATGATCAACACAGACAACTTCAGATGTCTGAAGATTTTGATAAATCTCAGATGGCGTTTGTGTGGAAACTTGGGAATTGACAAAGTCAAGGATCTCCTCTATCATACGAATATCTTTGTGTGGTATATGGTATCTATGCCGTGGCTTGATAGCAAGCGTCTTATCATCGAGAGATGGCTTTATACTAAGCTTACTATCGTATTCAAATGGAGTCATTTGCGCTCTATCGCGCTGTTTATTTTTTTTGCTGACGAGTTACTATTGATGGAGGCACTCTAACGGCAGTAGAAACCATATAATAAATATTGAGAGGAGTTGAAATCAGATTGTCTGAATCGAAAGCCACAGCTTTGCCACATGATCTTGACCAACTGGTTGATCACCTTAGTCAAGGCCGTTCGATGTGAGACTCCATCCTCATTACTTCAACTATGATCCAAGTGAGACAGGTAACTGATTAAGGTCAAAGAGATAGTTGACATCATTCAAATCTTTTTGTAGCTATCAAAAAACTTAATTTGTTCTTTTTAATATCAAAATTGAAAGACAGCAATCATACCAATCGGCTCCAAATACTCAACTCGTTAGTGAAAAAGTCCTATTGATCAAATGATGCTAGTTTTCGTTTCTTTGTGTGTCGATTATAGGTTTTGTTTGCCTTGCTGTTATAAAGGTAAGAGCATACGCAGGTTATGTTGGCTTTAGGCTTTGAGATGGACAACTAAGTAGCCTTTAATTGTATGCTGAATGCTTGTATTAGAGAACTACAGAGATGTAAGAGTTACGAAGAGCTTGTGCTTTATATACACAGATGAGCTGGCAATACTATCCCTAACAATCCTATGTTTGAATCATAGAAATTTCTAGTAACCCATCCTCTCTACCATAAAATCTAAATACTTTCTATTGAGATTTCTGTTCGTTTCTAGTCATGGCTGATGGACTTTACTAGACGATTTAATTTATCGTTATAACGGAACCAAGTGATTGCTACCGTTGTCTTTTTGTCTCGGCTAATCCCCAGCACAACACTTGCCTTGTTTTTTTGTTTTGAGAAAATCTTCAATGGCACGCATGGAGTAGCACTTTGAGCATGATTGATTGCTGGATTCCATTTTAAACTAAAAACCTATTGAATAGCTTGTGAATCTTTAACGGCTGACAAAAATTTATTTGGGAGGTGTATTAAGGGTATTGATAAGAAACGCGTCAACAAGATATGATAAGTCTGAAACACGTATTATACATTGCACCGATGAAAGTACCGTGTTGACATAAAATTATGCAGCATCATCTCGGTCACGTGATCGCAATTGTTGTTTTTGTTAAAAATGTAACACTTTAGGGTCTAATGATCACATAAAACAGTCATACTAAAGTGGAAGATATAACTTCATTATATTAAACTTAACTAAAACGAAAAGTGTCTTATCTATTTCTCGCACGAAGATCCATAGCTACTTATCCTGTGCGTGAGCCTATGTTTACAAGTAAGAAATAAACCGCATGAACATGAGCCTAAACAATAACGATACTAACAATAACAATAACAACAATGACAACAATCTAATAGTACAACGTATCTTAATTTCAATCCTTCAACTCCTAATAAATAAATAGCAAATTAACATCCAGCAGGATTATTTACTTCCACATTGTCCGTTACTCGGCAACTCGGTAATTCACTAGTTGACAACCCTGTTCAGCTACGCGAAATTGCCGTGTTGCATTATTTTCATAACAGTTTTAAGTATTACGGTTCTTGCCAACAATACTACAATAATGAGGCATGGTGGCAGAATGATGCCCCCACAAGATACAAACATTTAGGCCTACAAGACTGGACATCAATAAAGTGCCCTACCTAGCTGAAGCTGCAAAGAAGAGTCCTACATTGCCTAATCTCTTCACGTTCAAGCCATGGTTACTTTGAGAAGTATCATGAAAGCTTCAATCACGAGAGTTACTCATCCTGCTCTTGTGGAAAAGACAAAAGTCCAGTGTATTTCCTCTTTTGTCGCTGGACAAGAGCATTGGCAAAAAAAGAGATCGGAAAACGAAGTCCACATGAGGCGATTACATGGCTTTTGGGATCAAACTATGGGGCAGTTGTTTTTTCAAAAATCATAGCTGGTTCGCAATACATAGATAGAAGCGTCAGGGTGAGCCATGCGGTGGCTTTATTAACCTAATGTATAGATAATTTCTTTTGTTTAGTTAAATTTTCTAATTATTAATAGCCGCTGCGAGGTGAGACTCGACAGCGCGTCCTACGCCCCTAGGGAGGCATCAGGTGACCTCACAAATATGGGCACCGTGGACGTTAAATGAACAGACAAAACAAACAATAATGAGGCTATAAACTTAGGCGGGCGATAGAGTGCATAGAGAATACTAAAACCATTGACTCAAACCAAAAGCAACTTTTCAGAGTGCGCGTCTAATGAACTAGAGTACAAAAAATATAATGTACTGATTGAAAATAATTATATATAGCGTTCTTGTGTGAAGAGCTTCAAACAGCTTCAAAAATGAGTAGCCTGCTTCAAAGACAACATCCTTATTCTCACCACATTATATCAGCCCTCTGTGCTGCTAGCTACACTAACATTTAAAAATACCTGAAAAAATTATCCACAGCACCAGCTTGACAGCTTAGCAGAAAAAGGAGCTCTCCTAGAAGAAAAGGTATAAGCCTTTAGTGACGCACAAGTAGCTAGTCATCTGGCTCAACGAAGCACACAACATCATTGTAACCCAACCTACATTCTTTAATAGATTGAGTCAGTCTGAAACACATCTAGGAGTTGATGGAACACATTTTACACCATCCAGCTTGATAATACCTCCTCTGTGTCTTTCCAACATGTCAATCAACTCAGGTTAAGTCTGCAAGATTCTTCAGGCATAATCAAATGGCAGAAACTTTTTCCCCGTCCTTGTTAATATATCTATAACAAAAATTCAAATAACTGTATAATAAATTTTGGATAGTCAGATTTTTGGGGGACTTTACGAAAGTATTGATTATTAGCTTCTAGAGGTCATAAACACAGCCCCATAGTCCCAGATTGGAACAGGACAAATAATGATATCCAGTAGTAATTTATAGAGATTCTACTGTAAGTGCTTTCTGAAATATTTACATCAGACGTATGTAGACATATCAGCTCCGTGGGTTCAAAGAAATATTACCCGTATGATAGCCAATATAAAACTTAAGCTTTTAAGAAGAATCAACAGGAGATTATTAAGCTTTCAGATTGGAAAAACAGAAGACGCCGATGCTGTTTCCTCCATCTCTTCATCTCTTCATCTCTTCATCTACTTGAGAAGTCACCCTACAGAACCAGCAGCAGCTTTGTAAAAGGTTGAAGTGTTGACCCTTAGACAGTAAAAATATGAGTTCCAAGCAATAGGAAATTCTGCCTAAATATTGAAGATTCCTGAGGATCTAGGACTTTAAAGGAACTAATCAAGGGTTCAAATGATTTTGCAAAAAGTAAATTTAGACTACAGAACATTTCAAGAAACAAGACACGAAGCAGGTAACAGCTCCTCTTTTCTAGAACATCGTCACCTACATTCAGGAAGAAAAAGCCGTAGTTGAGAGCTACTTTTAACTGGAGTTCGACCTCAATAGATAGGTTTCATCCTCAGAGAGGAGAACCTGACTTGACTCACTTCTCATAGAGATGAATATAACATCAGGGCTGAGGCAGTACAGGAAGAAAGCCGGAGCTAATCAAGTTCCTAAGCATCAATTACTAATGTGGAGTGAGAACAAACAAATGGTGATATCTTTTTCGGAATCAATTAAATAGTCTGCGACGAATACCAATAAAAATTTTTTGCAGTTTGTAGGTGTCGGAATACACTAATGGATTCAATATCACAAGCTTGTTAAGGCAGTAATGGTATTTGTAAATAATCTTGCTTTTTTCTCTCCCCCCTTTCCCCTACGAAAAGATGGGAGTTTATATACAGTGACTAATTACCCCTATTACAATCGTTATAAAGAAATATCATTATACATCGCGAATATTAGTCATCAAACATTACATAACGCATGGTTAGTCATTACGTCATTAGACAGTAGGACTATCCAATATGCTAGACTCCACGTTGAAATAATTCTGTTAGACTGTGCTCATAAGACCATTAAATTTGACGTGCCGCTTCTCCATTTTATAAGAGTGGATCATCATTGCAATTTCTTCCCAATCACTATTTGATTTTTGGATCGTGAGATCCAGTCAAATTACGATAATGCGTTAGAGTAGCTTATCGAAGTCGGCTACACCCTTGATGGTTTTACATCACTGTAGCCATCGGTCATAGTAACGGACTATGAACTAACATTAACAAATACAATTCATCAAACCTTTCGGTCCACGAACTCGTAAAGATCTCATTGTGGGTAGTATGCGATGAAAAATAATTATGCCAAATTTAAAACTACGTTCGAGACGGAAGAGCGATGGGAAGATTTTAAGAGGGCTATATTTATCGTATCTTGCGCCAGTTTGAGCAGATTGAAGTTCAACAACGACATTACAGCTTTTGCGCTCCATATGGCCAAATAAGTAGTCATGCAGAAGATGTACATTGACGAGTCACAATTGAAGTAACTGTTCATCGAGGGTTTGAATAGTTAGTTTTTGTAATAGATGAGAGTTTAAAACATTTTGTAAATTTTAGCTAGATTATGTTAATTACTATAATAATTTTCCACAAAATAATCGGATTAAAAGTCATATAGAATAAATAGGGCTTTTTAACTTATTAAACATAAATAAACGTCTTTCCTTTGAAACCATCAGTTAATTATGGTTACCAACTATCGCTGGCTAGCAAAATTGGCAATTCCTAAGTCTATGGAGGAAAAAATTAATTAGATAATTTGATTGATTTAGTTTCGTCGAGTGCTTTAAAATCCCGTGTAATCCCTCTCTTCTCCCATTTGTGCCTTTTGGCTGTGGAGAGTGATTGTAAATAAAAACTTCCACCAGTAGCCGGCTAGGTCTTGAAATGTTCCATGGCTATATTATTATTACTGTAAAAGTCATAATTGAAGATAATTGGTCAATTTTTTTTAAAATACCGCAGAAAATAAAAATTCTTCGGCAGAGATTTACAATTATATGGGCATGGGGCTATAGTTATCGCTTCAGGCTGTATCGGTATCACCAGCCTAGCTCATGACAGAGTCGATGTCATAATAGGCAAATTTCATATCTAATATCTTCTATTTATTTGATTATTTTTGACTATTATCATCTCTCTATTATTCATTACTGAAGGGAAATTAGTGCAACTTTCTATAGTATTGATAGCTTTAAGTATGTACGTAGCAATATCGAAAATCTAAGGCTTGGTCTGAACAATTTGTTTGTAGCGAAACCCTTCATAGTTTGAAATTTACAGGAAAATAAATTACGACTGAATGGGAAATAAATTAAACCTGGATAGTCACTATAGTGTGTTTGATATTAAATCCAATGCAATATTTTTTTGAAGCTGCAGGAGGTAGGTATACCTATATCGCAAAATTGTCGACGAAAATTATTTGATAAAGAACTAATCATATTTTTTCTCTTTTTGAAACTTTTGACTCCGTAATGACAAATTGCAGAGATACAATATATATAAGGCTGAACGTCATTTTCTCATCTCAAGAGCCTGTAATTTATAAGCCCTTTCTTGAACTAAAAAATGTTATTAGAGATAACACTTTGTGATAAAACTGTCTAGTTTTGAAATGTTTCTTATTTTCTTTTTTTGTTGATAACCAGATGGGCATAATTCAGAGCAGTGACTGATCAAGTAATTCTCTGATTTATGAAGATGAGCTATATTCAATTATGTAATCTATTTATCGAGTATTTCAATGATCAGATATGTATAATTTCTGAGAAAGCATTTACTGCAAAAAAATTGACAATTGGTGTTCTTCTATCTAATTCTTCTTGCCAATTTTTAATGCCTATATTTAAAGCAATTATACTTTTCATTTTAGATTTGGCCAGTCGTTTTTCTGTGAATTTCGTTTAAAATCTAAAATAAGATTTACATCTGTCTGTAAGAGATGTATAAATTCTATTTTAGATTCGTTCCGAGTAATCTTCGATAATGCTAGAAGAGCTCGCATCCAAAAATATGTACGATTTAGTATAATTTTAAGTGTTGATACAAATGTAGTTCATTTGGCAGATGAAGGTTCTGAATAAAAATATTATAATAGTTCTATCAATTGTTTTGTGACAGATGTTCAATCGAGAGTTTTTGAGGGTTTTTGAATCGCAGAGCGTATGTGAGCTCGATGCTGATAGAAAAAGGACGGACATGCAGTCTTTTTGTTGTAGATGGTAAGGTGAAGCAAGCGAGGAAAATGGAAGGCAAGGATATTTGTTATGACGGAGATAAGTTTTGACTATCTCGCAAAAACTTTGACAACTCCATCACCACCAACACTTACCACCCATCTTCCATCTCTACTCCATGCAACGCTACACACACCTTCACCTCTCATTAACCGATGGCTCGTTATTTCTTGGGTGCAACTGCGCTTCTCCAAGCTCCAAAAACGAAGACTTGCATCGTGTCCAGCCGATACAAGCTCTCTTCCATCGGGAGAAAGTGCAAGAGCAGCTATAGCAGCTGGGTGTGCCAACATACTGTAGGTGCATTGACCTGTCTATTCAGCAAAACAGAAGGAAAGACGATGAAAGAATCACTCACCACTATTTGCATCATAAAAGCGTATGTATCGGTCCTCGTGTCCAGATATTATTATTCCTTCTACACCACTTCTTGACCCTCCTGTTGCTCCACTTACTACACTTTCTTCTTCAAACAAAGTACGAATCAAATCGTATGAATTTGATCCGTGTAGACGATTTGTAGAAGCAACAATTGTATTTACTCCAGTAGCTGGAGTATTATCATATGTCTCTAGACTTGCCATAGCGGCAATCTCATCACCAGATTTAGTATCATAAACTATAACTGCAGCATCCGAGTATGAAGCTACAAATGCTGTTTCGGAAGAAGAAAGTGTTGTTATGCAAGTCGGGGAAGCTAAATTATTTGTTCTCGAAAGAGAATGAATTAGAGTATAACAGAAAGGAGTGTTGGAGCCTACACTAGGTTGAGGAGATAATGAAAAGCCTGATCCAGATGACATAGAATTTCCTCGAACACGACTACCTCTTCTACTACCCAACTTTGCAGCAAGTGACTGTGGTGGTGCATTAACTGACCAGACTTTAATAGTACCATCTGCACTTCCAGATGCAAGTAAAAGCTGATCAGGTCCACCATACATGTTTGAATTATTCCCCAGAACACTTCCTGTAGTTCCGGGCAAGACACAGACAGTCCAAACAGCATCGGTGTGTCCGTCTATTGTGGCTTTAGGATCAACCCGACCTTGCTCCCAAACTCGAATAGTAGCATCTTGGCCACCTGAGAATATCCAGCCATCTCCTTGTGCTCGACCACCACCAGAGATATTATGTGACGGCGACCAAGACGTTAAGCACATCACAGATCCCGTGTGACCACGATGAGTAAAAGAGCTCTGGATATCCATATCATTATTAGAAGTTCTTTGACCTTCGATTTTCGCAGGAATTATCCAACGCTTGATAGTTCCATCATCCCCAGTTGTGCATATCTCGGGCTCGCTTGGGCTTCCACCTCCAGTAAAAATGACAGAGCGAACCACGTCTAAATGTCCCCTTAGTCCAAATCGTACCTTGAAGTCACGTCCTTCAATTTTTGGAGGCTGATCTTGCTCTGGACACTTTCGCCGTGGTACAGACCCTTTTCGTCGGTTTGAGCCAAGTCTATTCGAAGAGTTTAATAAATCTTGTGCTATTGGAAATAAGTCGGTATCGGGCCTCTGTGGTTTCGCTTCAGCTTCTGGGAACGTATCTACTTCGTTGAAGTCCCACCCATTAGATCCAAACTGGGATTTTTCTTCCTCATAAGTAGTCTCCCTACCATATTGATCGAAGGTATGATTGATCTTTGTAACTCGCTCCTCACCATTAGAATTTTGGGGTTCATAAGACGGAGGCCAGTCCTGAGCGGATGAATTGGGAGTGGAATGCTCGTCCACAATGGGATTAAAACGTTCTTTATTCTTGTTGTTTTGCGATACCGAAATTGAAGGTGGGTGATGGGTAGTAATAGGTGATAGACGGTTTTGACCTGTATATATCATTTTCTGCTGATTAGCCTGCTGATAAATACGTTCTGATTCTTGTTGATTTGGGTTTGTTTCAAATGTGTGAGACAATAATTCCTCATTAGGATCACGAGGAGGAAGCGGATTGGAAGGCGATAACATTAAGTATATGATTTCTGCTTGTGTTTTATCCATAAAACTTTTTAGGTTGCTTCGTTCAGGATCTTCATCTAAGCTATCTACGGTATCTCCTGTATGTAAAAAGGTTTTATGATGCTTATCAGATTGCTCTGTGGAATATCAGTTATGTAGCTTGTATTATATGATAACACGAACCACTTCTCTCTTTAGATAATCGACTTGCATTTTCTTTCTTCACTCTTATGGAGTCTGGGATATCTCTTCCAGCCTTTAGCTCTTTGACGAGTTTGTCTCGCTCTTTTAGAGCGGTTTCCAGTATATCAACATATTTTTTAAGTGCTCTATTACCTGCATTGCTTTTACGAGTGCTCCCTTCAAGTTTTGCTATCCTTCCCTTCATCTCCTGTCGTTCGATCTCCCATGAATTTCGATCTCGTTCATGTCTATGCCATTCAGTTTGTAAGAATCGCATTACACCTTATGCCTATCAGCTTCAGTTCCAAAAGTAAAACTAGATCTTTTATACCTTGCAGGGTATACTCTGTAGTCTGTGGTTGACTTGGTGCTGGCTGAACATCCCCTCCACCATTGCTTCCGCTGTTTTGATTCGGGCCTAACCCAGGCAAATTCTGCCATGCCATTTCTCGATTCCGAGCAAAAATTATTGTTTAATACCTCAGAGATAGTTGGTTAACCTAAAAGACATAGAGATATTGAGTTTCTCAAATAACTCAAAACATTAGGTGGCGCAATGGCGAAGGATATTATGAGAGCGCTCGATACGTAATGCTGAAAGCCACATTTAGGAGAAATGAATTAAATGATGGATTTTCTGGGCTCACGTAGGCTTAATTAAGAGTAGCAAACTTGATATTTGGATGTGAGTTTTTTGTTGCCAAATCTTTGACGCGACATATATTAAGGCAATAAGGCATTATGAAATAAATATACAAATATGTATTAACACGCGCGAATATTTTTATTGTACCAAACTCGAATAGCACAAGACAAATAGGGTGAGGTCAACTTACTTAGCTCATTAATTTTGAACAAGTACTAAATTCTACAACTTGCCATTAACTCAAAAAGCAACTATTCTAAAATGAATAGAGTGGTGTATGCAACTTTACAGTAAAATGGGTGTCAATTGATAGTCTATGTGTTTTAAGAGTCTGTGCAATGAAGGAAAATTACTTGTAGACTTGGTCCGTGTAAATTTGGTCAACAAAATCCAATTTTTAGAGTGTCGGTTTTCGAATGCGCGGAAGCTTTTGGATTCTTTAACAGAGCTATGAGCTTTTTCTAATGAATCAACTCATCTTTCAATAAAAAATCGAGACACTCTCCAGCACGCTGAAGCCGCTTTAAGCTTGCCCGTTACTAGTTGAGAAAATATTTTCTTGTAATTTTTTTGCAAATAGATTCTTAATCTTATTGTTTTCAGCAAAGGCTCTAATATGTTTCTTGAGAGAAGAAGTACCGTGATACTAACTCCATTTATAATTATCATGTGATCAAACTATCTTCATTAAATAGAGTTAATTAAGACATTGGAGAGCGAGCAGGGACATTTGTTCCATCAGCTAAGACACCCAAAGTCAGTTATACATTTTTACCAAGGTTATTTATGAAATTGAGATTATTGTTATCAATGATGGCAGTCGCTAGAGATTTACTAGATATTATTCCGATTATGGCCTCAATGTAAGAAACCATCATAGAAATAAGATAATTCTCCCGTCAAAATTCAATGAAGAAATGGCAGAACCTATAGTTATTTCTAGATTTTGAGACATCGTTGAGAACAAATACAGAATTCTCTTAGTAGATCAGCACTGGGACCTGGCCAGATCCTAGGGCTCCGAGGAGTGTCTTCTAGGTAGTGATATCAATGGAATGGCTGACGTATAAATTATAGTCATAAGTTTTATTACCGTTACCGTTTTATTACAGTTTATCGAATGTTAGTATTATACATTATAATTATATAGAAGAAAAGGCAACGACTTCAATCTTTTGTAAGTTCAAGAACGACACAAAAAAGTGCTTCAATTGATAATACTTCGGGATCTAAGAGTTTGTATTCTTATTAAAAGTTACCGAAAGGAACAGCACTAATATTGCTGACTGCCGAAACTTCTCTCAAAATACCCCATGTCTCACAAGGATTTTGATCTCAACAACAACTTAAAATAAAAATTCAATATCTCTCTTATTTCGAAGATAATTAAAATAAAGCACTAACTCAATTGCGTTCTACTAGTGTAGGAAAAGCTCTTTTTCTAGGCAAAAATCACTTATAGATTCTAGCGATATTAAATTGTCAGTAAAGTTGACAAAATTAAACGGCTCGGGAATTCTGAGAAAAGTTATGCAGAATGGAGTATATATAGAGCGATTTGAGCTTCCTTATTTCAAAACAAAAACTAATAATCTTTTCTAAAATTATTGCTGAGAATAATTAAGTAGCATTTAGATGAGTAAAAGATGTTGTATTGTTGTTGTTGCAGTGTTTGTTTGTTTACTTTCAGGTAAGCAAAGAAAACAAATAAGCTGCTTGCAAGTCTCAAAAGTTTATCAAAGTTGCGTTATTTGATTGTTTCCTCAATCTATCTCAAAAAATAAACAAGTAAGTCGGAATGAGTCTTCTCTGCGTAGGTTACCAGATGTGTACTTTATCGAACTTAGGGAAAAGCAAGATGTATTGAAATTGTATTGTGCGAGAACAAGTCTTAAAATATAATGAAGATCGCTGCTACGTAAGTGGAGCTTCTGCTAGATCAGGAGTTTAGAGCTGGCAAGCACATGTAGATGCCCCTGTCTCCTTAGATTGGCTTACTAGCTTCCGCTTGGTACATGAACAACTATGCCCCGTTGTATTTTAAATAGATGGATGAAGTTTTGCTTTAACCTAAATTTATATATACATATAAATATGTTAATCTACATCTCATAGAATCACCTTCTGCTGCCTTACCTAGAGGATCATTACCTAACCTAGGAGTATTTTGCAGTAAGATGGTTATATTTTGGGAGACGCATCAACGACTAAACTATGGAGCTCACTAAGCCAACGACTTGGATTTTTCCCGGCAGCAACTGTTAAGATTATGAGCTTACTTGGGGCATAATACTACCTTTGTAGTATAAGTGTTAGGGTGAATGAAATGTCTGATATGAAGAATAGATTTTATTCAGCTATGTGATAATAATGCTTTCTGTCAAGTAACTTACTACTTTCTCATCGCTCTCTCGAGTGCCTCGAGAGGAATACTTATACACTCATCTTATCCCTTGTCAGTGACCATATGTCTCCAACATACCCCGCACACATGCTCTATCCTATTCTATGACTATCTATTACATATTACAACTAGTTTAGTTTAGGATACTATTGGTTTAGACTCAAGCTAAATCTTATTGTGTTAAGGGTAGTATCCCGATCATTCACTGTATGCATGAGTGATTGCATAATACATCGGATAGTATTCCGTCCAATCATAACTCGCATAACTTGCTCAACTGACTCCAACTATGAGTATGATCTGGACCAATCACAACAGCAACACACCCGCAAATGGTCATCGTTTGGTTGACTGGAGAGGAGGGATAATGATGGGCTAACTGCTCCTCTAAGTGTGTACTCGAATGAAGGCTTGTGGGGGAATTATTACTGGACAGAGGCCGTGGAGGAGGCATAGGAAGGTATATACTACTCGTGGCATAGGTACATCTGGCCCGTAGGCAGGGAGGACCTACATGTGTTAGATTGTCTAGGACTCAAGTATCACAAAAAAATAAAAATAAAAATAAAAAAAGCCAGCGACTTTACTAATTACATAATCAAATATAGCCGAAGCCTTCTACACCCGTGGGCGACAGCAATTGTCTGTGGGAAAGCAGTTGTCCATCAGCCCTGATCCTACCATACTAGCCCAAATAGGATACGGTGATTTTTAGCTTACATGCAAATGTTAGTAAGCTCAAATATTGTATTAGTGAAATTTATGCACTCTTGCACATGTCATCAAAATCCGTAATATCATTGTCAGGGGAGTTCAACCGAACATGGAAGTTCTGGTTTTGCAGGATTTTGTGTCTAATCGTGCATTACAATCACGTGGATCTAATGCACAACGAATCTGAGACGCCTCGCTTCTAATGCATGCTATTGAAATAATGACTATCCAGATAAACATCTCACCTTTCTACTGTAAGATAATAATTAATATCGTGACTAGGAGTATGAGCTTTTAATCATCACTCTAGAAACTTCCACTACGTTCATTAATTGTTCTATATGAATGTATTTACCTCTGGATGATTCTACGTATTTCTAGATGTATCTGAATGTAGTATAGTGTTGATAAAGATGTAGATATGAACTAGATAAACATGTATATATAGATGAGAGTACTTACATGTTTAAACTGCAATAAAATCCAATTCTCCAAAAAAAAAAAGAATTTTACTAATATCTTATTGTTTATCTTGATATTTGACACGTCTCTGTTAAGCCGTCGACCGCTCATTAAAACACATACCATCAATTCGGTTAAAAACTATCACATTAATACGTTCAATTTTTCTAGCCATCTTGACTTGATGAGCATTACATACAACCACATTGTATTTTACAAAAAAAGAGTGGAAAATGAATATTAAGCAATTAAAATTAGGTACTGTCGACACCCATATAAAACCACCTTGTGAACAGTACCTACAATATCTCAACAATTAACAGTCGAAATGTGTCTTAAAGTAGCTAAAATGAATCATTGGATTCTTTCCTTTCTAAATACTGAGTTCTAGTCTCAATTAGGAAGCCGTAGGCCGTACTAAATGTCCTCCAGCATAAAGACATCATCAGTTTTGTGGCTTCCACCCTCACATCTGTAAGCTTTATTTAATCTTTCAGTGGTCAGCAGGTGTGTGAGGTAATAAATCAATTTAAAGTTTAATCTTGCTTTCCGCGTTGAAATCTAACTAGCTGCTCTTTTTCAGTTGTTAGTAGTAACTTCATAGTGTTGAAAGTAGAGGTAATCTGATTGCTTATCTTTACATGGCATCACCATATCGAGAGAGCATCTTAGACGGCAAGCACGCTGGAGCGGCTTAATAAAAATTGTAGTCTACCAAGTGTCTAGGTTTCTAATCAATCTTTGAAGCCACATTAATTTTCTCATCATATTTCCTAGAAAAGGCTTCATGCATAAGTTTTATCTGCTGAACTCCTAAACCTAAACGACACCATACTTCTAAGCCCATGCTTAGCCGACTGACTTCCGTCTCATTTGCTTTCTCAAAACTTAAAGACGGCGGCTCTTTTCGTAATTGAAGGCGCTGGTGGGTCCATCTCTGAAATTCTAGGGAATGCCCCAAAAAGTAGTAAGGTCGGAACAACTCTATCGTAGCCGGCTGTGTCGTTCACCGCTTTAACTGCCATTTGTAGCACAAATGATTTTTGCTCCTAATTGTTGTTTGCGCCGATTTCTTCCTTGATGGTTTCGTAAGCACGACGAAGTGGCTTGTGATATCTTTCAACGATGCTCATTGAGTTTGCAGACTCTACTGGGATTTCGTTAGTTTCAATGGCCAATGACTTTGCGTTCTGTCGGAATTCTTCGGATGTGAAATTAGTCACGGCATCGTGAGTGATGATATCGGGTGGTCCAAGATACATGTCGATCCAAAAATTTCGAAGCGTATTCTACACGTGTTGCGAAGTCATATTCCTGAGCCATTTGGCAGCTTGAAATCTTGTAGTTTCATCAACGACATGTAATATCAGTGATCAGTCGATGTACATGATATCGATATAGATGGAATGGTTGAAGGCAATGTCATCTCGGAGGGTGAACATAAACCTCATCGGTGCTCCAGCATGTTCTTGATATTTTACGCAATGTTTGCTGATGTTTCCTAGACACGGCGATGATTTTGATCATCGTGACCAGATTTTTCGAGTAATTGGACAAGCCTGTTGGCCGAGGAATGGCCAAAGCGACGATGGAGTGTGCGAAGTTCTGTCTCTGTTAACTAATGTATTATTCCAGAATAACATACCAGAGCCTGGAGTCATTGTCACCGATAGAGAGATAGCCATATTGAATGCCATTGATAAAAAGTTTCCTTGTTCGGAGAATATATTTTGTGCTTGGCACATTAAGATGGCTATCAAGTCACATATTAGCAAAGAACTAGATGTAGATTTCTCAAACGAATTTATGGAGGATTTCCCAAAAGTTTGGAATGCATCGACAAGGATTGAGTTCTCCGAGTCTTGGAGCAGCTGCAGTACCAAATGGATAACTAAAAATCCTAACGGTAGAAAAGTCGTTAACTCACTTGAAGATACTTGGCTGCCTTATGCTGATAGGTTTTCAAATTGCTTTGTTAGTAGATATCTTCATCTTGGTCATTTAACTAGTGGCAAGGCTGAAGGTGCCCACCACTATGTTAAAATGTTTATCACAGAATCTGCTGGAAATCTTTTTACGGTAGTTAAAAGATTCGGATTGCCCTTGGTCGACAATACCAACGATATCTCGATCTTCTTCACAAAGAACAGGTCAAAGGTCACATGTAGGGAACTTTTTTTCGTGATGTGAACACTTTAGTTTGCAGACAATCACTGAAGTTAGTAGAAACTCAGCTTGTTTATCTTGAAAAGCATCAAGCGAGATTTCAAAAATTTGGAATTCCTATTCCCGAGTGTAAATGTAATTTTACTTTCTCACTTGGTATACCATGTTACCACACTCTTAAAGACAATTTAGAGTCGTAACAAAAACTCCATTTAAGTGATTTTCATTGGTATTTAGCTTTTAGTCCTAATATTGTTCACAACTAAATGATTCTAATGATATTGAAACTGTATAACAACTGGAAAAATTTGCCGAGAGCCAAGACTCTAATGATAACATTCCTTGCCTATGTCAAAGGAGAATACGTGGGATTGAAACTGTTGAAGAACCGTTAACGAAACGCTCGAGAGGAATGAAGCTTGCAGCAAATCTTGCACCGTCAAATACGGTTGTAAATGAAGTAATAAATTCTACTCAACGTCAACCATCGCATCATGAAGATGCCTTCACTATCAATGTCGAAGACGTCAATTTGGCGAATTTAACCTCATTGACAACCTCTAATTCATTCAGTTCTGTTTCTATCAGGGCACCACGTCTCTGCAGCGATTGTCACCAACCAGGACATACGTATCAAACGTGTGGTAGACGTAGAATCACCATAATTAACGACTAAGGCATGTTCAATCAGGATAAAAATCATAATTTTTACTGATATATACGTGGAGGACTTTTAGATTGATATTTCTATATAGCGTTGGAGCTACATCAAGTAGCAGCAGATACGATATTATAATTTTTAATGTTGATACTAAGATTTAACAGAGTATTATAAGATCTTTATTAACACTTGCCTTCGAACAACAAACAGAAAAACTTACAGGGAAATATTGAGTAGTGAAGGGATTCCCTAGCAACATTACTGCCCTTTCTCGCCAGTTGGAAGACAGAAAATTATTACATAATGTTGAAAGCTCAGGGTAGAGGAAAATACAGGGCTTTTATAGGAAATTCGACGATATAAGTGGCTTATTTAAGCTGGAGTTGCACGATATTAATCGCCATTAATTGGTTATCAAAATTACACATATATTCGCTTACCATATAACCGTTAAAGATGGGATAAATTCTTTAAGTGGGTTACTTGCTGTGTTCGCTCCATTTATAGCTTGTCTACCTGAGGCATTTTATTTGTGCATGCACAGCGACAATTTAGCCGAGCAATGGGCGACGATTTATGTTGTGCGAATGAAGCATGAAGTTTGTATTTTTTTTGAACTATTTAACGTCTAATCGAGTATCACGTGCTACGTACGGATTCCTTCAATCCTGTCTAGGGAAAAGTGACGCTAGAGCTAGGGCTCTAGAAAAAAAGAAGCTTAAATAAGCATTATATACCTGATGCGGAGCGTTGTATGAAACAGCCAATACTTTACCTAGTGAGAAGTTCGTAATCTAGTGTTCAACTTTTAGATTGGTGCCTCAGTTTTAGCAAATGTTACATAAACGCCTCCGCACGTGACAAAAACTTAAGACGGAAAATGGTACAGTTAATGAGTTTCTATGAAAGATTCCCCTACATGTCCCTGTACTAGGACACATATATCCAATCGTCTAAGCTACGCTAGTCTAGTTTTGGCTAGTCTAATATGTCACGTGGCTAACCATGCTATGTATGTGGAACAGAAAACCTCACAATTGGGAGGTTCGTTTTACTAATATTTTCGTCATGTGCACATATCTAAGGTATTAGCTTCATTAAGGAAAATAAGTTAGTGTTAATTTATGGTTGTGCATCTATAATCTCATTTAGCTAAAATTAGTTCGTTTTCTATGTGATTTGGCTTACTTTAGGTTGTCCCAGCAACCATGAAACGGCAAGTAAATAAACAGTTACATTTTGCCCAAAATATATATCTAATTATCTACCTACGCATACATATATTTTTAAATTAAACCTAACGAGACTCTTTTAACTTCTTTTCGAGTATGAAATTGGGGTTTAAAATGCCGTTGCAACAAGGGGATCTTTTGCAACCACCAACAGACCAGCGCTTCGAGAAATGGGAACCAGCTTATGAACACTGTCAAGAATAGGCCAAAAACCGCAGTTATCACTTAGTAGTCAGCCGTTCTTCAAAATTACGGGATAAAATCACAATTAAATTAAAGGAGTTTGTATATGATCAGGTTAATACATACATGGTTAAGGGCACACAGCGCAAACATATGACGTCCAAGAAGAAAGGCTGCACGTTTAAGTGCAAAATTAATCGTTCAGATGGCACATATTACATCAAAATTGAAGAGCCTTTGCATATGAATCATGAAGCTTCGTGGCATTTTTTCAAGCATGCAATCCATCGACGACGTGATAGTGAAACAAGGGCTGCCATTTACGCGCAGATACGTGCAAATACTAGGCCCCAAGAGATAATGACTGCACTTCGACAAAACGGTGGTACAAATATCACAGTCCGAGATATATACAATGAAAAGAGATTATGAAAGAAGTGGCAACTGAACGGCAACTCACCAACAGAAGCACTGCTATTAATGCTGCAAGAGAGCAATAACTGGACCTTGCAATCTTTTTTTCGCATACAACTCTGCTATTACCATAATGCAATCACACTCTAATATTTTAATGGCCGATTGCACTTATAGAACTAATCGTTTTGGAATGCCACTACTTCACTTCCTCGGCATTACTTCAGTAAATAAATCTTTCAGTGCTGCCTATTGCGTTATGTCAAACGAATCAGAATCAAGTTATCTATGGGCTTTGCAGCAACTTGAGGCCTATATCTATGCACCAGTAAACCGTACACCTCATGTTTTTGGATCAGATAATGAGACAGCACTTAAAAATGCAGCTCGACAAGTGTGGCGGACAACTCCTCATTATTTTTTGTTCTTGGCATATACAAATGAACATTCTAACTGCTTTGAATCAGCATAGTAGAGATAAAAACGGTAATTTCATGCCAAAAACTGAAGACGATGAGCTTCGGGATGGGTTCATGAGAGCTTTTAATGAGATGAATCGCACAAATACTGTAGGGAAGTATGAGCTAATTTGGAACAAGATTCAACGAGAGTATTGTAATTTTCCAAGACTCATAAAATATTTGAGTGAAAATCAATACCCTCAACGCAGAGAGGTTGCCAGGGCGTGGAAATCTCGGATTAGTCATTATGGGAACACAACTACGTCGAAACTCAATGGCACCCATAGAAATATCAAGGGCTACCTGCGTAGTTCGACAGGTGACTTGTTATACATGGTGAACGGAATTCAGAATGCTATTGAGAATTGGATTCATGGATATAAAGCTTTACTAGCCAAGTCTTGTAATAGACCTAAACCTGATGCTGATGCATCAAAAATTTAGTGTTGTAATAGCAACCTTAATAAGTTCATAACAAACTATGCTATGAATCTCTTCACGAAGCAGCTCACAATAGCTAAGTCATCGAATATGAATTCAATTTGTAGTAAAACTTTTGAGAAAATCTATGGCATCCCTTGTTGTCATAGTATCAAGAGTTTTATCGCAACTGGTCGAAAATTTAATTCAGATGACTTCAATGAGCATTGGCTATGGGAGCGTGATGACTGTGATGGAAAATTTGAAATTAATGCAGTCGTTGAAGAATGTAACAGTAACACGCCACTCATATTTGCTCCAGCCACTGTCACCCGCAAACGAGGTAGACCAAAAAATGTGAGATTACCTTCACGTTTTAAAGCCACGGCGCCTGGATCGAAAAAAACAACGCATAGAGCCTACTCCCAAATCATTGATAAATAGTGAAGAGACAACCACAATTTTGGAAGATGAAAGTGATAATTTTTTAGATATTAATGAACTCTTGCTGTAAAATTTATTGACATTGAATTATGAGATTGCAACTGAAATTAACAATGACTTATATACTTAAATGTAATTCATACCCCAAATACATGTACACGTCGAAAATGTTAGTTAAGAATGAACGTTCCAATTGTGAGGTTTTCCGTCTTAAAGTTTTGTCACGTGTGGGGGCGTTTATGTAACATTTGCCCTTAGTTTTTGCAATATTTTCACTAGTTTCCTTGTGGGATATCATTATCGTGGGCAAATATTTACGAAGAAATCGGCATTGCTTAGCCAAATTATTAATTTTTTGCCCCTTTAGAGGTATCTAGCAGATTAGGAATAAGGGAGCTAATGGATCCGGGAGAATGACCATGGCGACGTCGTAGAAGTCTACAGTAGAAAAAGTGAAGGTGTGCCTTTGGTGATCCACAGTGGCAATGTAAGTATACATTTTGGTGATTAAAACGGTTATGATAATTAGCAAAGTCCCCATGTCCAGTTCTAGAGGCTATTAGTTGCCCTAGAGACCTTCTGTTTAAGTGAAGCTCTTTGGGCGAGAGGGGGGCATAGTTTATTTCAAGCTGGGTATATGACCTGGGAGCATGTGACTTCTACCATCTATCTCTTGAAGATTTCATCTGAACTAATAGCCATTGTTGAAGAGAAGCAAAAGAGTGTTTTTGGTGTTGATCGGAAAATGATATAGCAGCATCCCTTTTGGCCTCAGAGTCTGCCAGTGCATTACCGCCAATTCTGGCGTGGCTAGGAGCCCAGTGTATCTTGACTTCACCCTTTACTATGTGAGGAAGTTTAGCTCTAATTTTCCATTTTTTGATGGATTCTATAGCCTCAAGGTATACTGACTGTGATGTAAGGATCAATGATTTTGTTAGAAGCCTTTTTGCTGCATCTTGATTATCTGTGAATATCCAAAGATCTTTAGCAAACCGGGCTATTGGGAGTGAAATCGCAGCTTTGATGCCTTAGAGTATAGCTATTGCTTCTGCGTCTTCTATCTCCTTCCGTTTACCTAGAGGAAAGGCCCCTGATTTTATGAGATATCCGAGTTGATAGATTGCAAAGCCTGCCCCAGTATTTCCATTGGATTGTTTTGAACCATCACAAAAGATAATGATATCGTTCTTTGGTATTAAGTTAAAATTTTTTGAAAATTTCTAGCTCGTACTTGAGGTATTCTTGTTGACGCATCAGAATATGAAATTTGATTATTGATTTATTCTTTGACCTCCCAGGAGGGTGTACGATAGGATCAAACTGCTCTGAAAGTAGAATTTGTGCCAGGGAGCGAGCAAAGCGAGTTAGGGTTGAGACGAACATAGCTTGCAAGCTCTTCTATATAGAGGGTGTCGAGAGAACTTTCATCAGGATTTAGTCCAGGTTCTCTGAGGAGTGCTGAGGTGTGGGTTGTTCGGTATATAGGAAGTATAGCCCTTGCAGCTGTGGTGTATACCTTGTCCAAGGCTTTTAAATGTAATCCGACTTTATTACTTATTAGTTTATTACCTTTGATTCCCTTTTCCCCGGGCCACCAAGTTTCAGCTGCAAATGTGCGATGGGTAATACACATGCTATGATAGCTTATCTAGCGAGATGCGATTGGGTTCCTCTTGTCGTGTTCCTCATGTAACGGAGAGCATATGCAACATTGAGAGCCTTAGAGGTCTAGATGGTGACATGACTTCTAAAGGAAAGTTTCCTGTCGAAATGCACACCCAACCATTTGAGATACGGTCGTTCATCACTCTCTGTTATTATGAATTTTGACGTTTTCACTGGTGGACTTTTAGATTTATCTTTATACCGCCTTGAGAAGTGCATTAGTTCTGACTTGCTAGGCTCAAAGATTATGCCTTCCTGTTGACCCCATTCCAGCGCATGGTTTATTGTTGTTTTAATTTTTGTTGCATTTTCTTCAAGCGATGGAGATAACTGAAGGATAGCAACGTCGTCAGCATAACCAAAAGCCTTTTGAAGGCCCTTCGGTCTGAATAAAGGAGGAATGTAAAGCATGAATAAGATAGGCGAGACTGGGGAGCCTTGTAGCAACCCACAATTTATTTCTCGGGGAGGTCCAGTCTCATCATCTAATCTGATTGATATAGAGCATTCAGTTGCAAAGTAGCCAATCCAGTTGCAGAGTTTGCATGGCCATCCTTGTTCTCTAGGCGGTTTACCAGCCGTCCAGGTAAGACCGCATCGAAAGCTCCTTTTATATCAAGAATCGCGACCGTTGCTGTGCGACCGTGGGCTAAAGATGTCTCTATGTCATGGGTCAAACAAGTAGTTAGATCTACCGACGACCGAAGTGGGAGTGCACCAAATTGTTGGTGTGCGAGGACTTTAAATTTGATAGCCACCCATTCCATACGTCTTGCAACGAGCCTCTCGAGTCCTTTTCCTAAAATAGAGAACAAATCTATCGGTCTGTAGGATCTTGGATTACTCATGTCAGCTTTCTTTGGTTTTTCGATAATAGTTAAAATTGCTGAGCGGAAGCATCTGGTATGGTATCCAGTATCTAAGCATGACTGGAATAGATCCATGACAATTCTGTATATGTGAGGCCAAGCGAGCCGTAAAAAAGCACTAGTAATTCCGTCCTTTCCTTGTGTAGTGTTGCCAGCCCCAAGAATTGATCTTGAGACCTTTAAATTCGTAATATTGGGAAAGGGGATGAAATTTTATGAAACTGAGGGCATATTTAGTGGGAATTCTTCAGCTTTAGATTGGTTACAAAGAAGATTTGTGACAAAAACTTCTCTTTTCTCTTCAAGAGTTTGAGCAGAGGGTTCGTCTGGTTCAAGTGGATTACAGAGAGGGGGAGTTCGGAAGGAACCTTTGGTCTTATGCCATTTCACTATATGAAAGATATCTTTGGCCTTGCTGGCTTCGTCAATTTTCTTGTGGAAAAAAGAGTGTTTAGCCCTTCTAATCGTACTTCTAAAATCCTTCATATCAGCCTCAGTAGCAATTCCAGTACTTAATGCTTCGCGATATTTTTGTTGTACTTCCTTATAATTCAGATCCCAGCAAGGTTTTCCAATGTTTCAGGAAAATAATTTCTTTGCTGATCCCGCAAATGAGCATTTAGTATACTTATTAGCACCTCAGCTCTCTTATCAATATTTGTGGAACTTTTATTTTATAAGGGAGTTATATGAGTCATACTTAAGAGAAGTAAAGACTGAAAAGTTTTTTCATTAATAGTTGAGAAACGTAGTTTTGGTTCTACGTGACTTCTTCGCACTTTGAGAGGGATCGTAATAAGAATGGGTAAGTGGTCAGAGATAGTGTCGAGATCGTGTTGTACGTATGATGAAATACCCTTTGTCAATAACGAGTGTGTTCCAAAGCATAAATCGAGAACATTTCCCCGATTAAAGGTAGGGACGTCGACTTCTGAAATTAGCGAGAAATGTCTAGCGTCGAGCCATCTGATGAGAGTTTCCCCTAGATGTGACGCGGAGCCTGTTAAGGATGGCTGCCAATTTATATGATGGGGGTTAAAATCTCGAGCAAGCATGCAATCTTTTAAAGAAAAGTAGCTTAGTAGAGAAAATAAAAATTTTAGTGCGGCACCCGGATTGATAGATCCCGCGGGGGG